>JARHVA010005758.1:420000-425000 GCA_037957365.1 Torreya grandis
TGGAAACATGTAATTATCATTATCATGGATAGAATAAATATGATTACCATTTTCCCCATATCATACTAATTTTTATAAATTATAATATAATTGACCTTTAGGGATACAATACAGAAGCTACATGGGACCCTGAAGATTGTAGTAAATTATCATGATCCTATATTTACCAATAATATTTGGATTAATTTTTTTTTCTTGGGTAGTTAGTTAGATTATATCTCATCATATCACCCCAAATATTATTTAAAAACTAATTTGGTCAAAATTTTCTTAGAGGGTTATCTCTATGTTTTTATTTGAATAAATATGAGAGATGGGTTTAGTAGCTACCACTAGTAAAATGGTGGTTTAACACTTCATTCTATTCTTCTTAAAATAAAGTCTCCATTTTTTTGTAATGTATGGGTACCTAACACCATAAATAATTTTTTTTTAGGGATGAATTAAAGGTTAGGGAAATTAAATATGACTTTTAAGATCACCTAGCGGTTCTCACTAGTCTCAAAAATAATTTTTGGGTATGTACATGGAGTTAGGGGACAATTCCATGGACATACCCAACAATGAATACATGTTATTATATAATAAACATGGATTTTTGTTATAAATAATGTGTATGTATTCATTTACCAATAAGAACATGTATGTGTTCTTATAATTAAAAGGAACGTGTACGTGTTACTTGAACATAAAAACAAAAAAAAACCAAATCAATCTCATTTCATTTCTTCTCATTTTAAATTTGAGATTTTCTCCTCCACCTCATGTTTTGATATCCTATTTCATATTTTACCATCCAAATCACATAGAAATCATTGCTTTTACTCTAGCATTCATGAGATCGATGATGTCACCACAAAGAACGGGTAAGTTTTGTAGATTAAATGATTTTTTTAAATTTTTGTTAATTATTTACATAGTTTTATTTGTAATTTTTGTCTAATAGGTCAACATGATCCACCTAACCCTCCACCTAATCCTCCACCTGACCCTCAACCCAACCCTCCTTACCCTCTTAACCCTTTGCTAACCCTCCTATAGTTCCACTAGATCCCCCAAGAAGTTAGGAGGATATAGTTGCTCACATAATGGAGAACAAAATTGAAATTGAGAAGATAATTAGGATAATGAGGGAGCCCACTTCCATGAACACACACCACACCTATTTGGCCAATACCCTAGAGTTAGTATTAGGTCAAGTTGACTAAATAATCAATCAAATAGATAGATGAATGTCATATAGGCATAGTTTTAGGGATTACTATGATGAAAAATTAGTAGAATATAAGGTGAAGAAGAAAGAAATTAAAAAAATCAAAATTTGTGCCTTATTTATCGACCCAACCACCAATGCACCATTTCCTCTAATGACCAAATGTTTCCCAATCCATCAATGCCAACACAATTTAATGAAAGCCAATTTTTAGGAGTGATGGTGGATGGTGTTTGACTATCCACCTTCTAATAACCATGAGGTCCCTTTATAATTTTTGAGGAAACTCTACTATGAGTTTGTCCTCAATGAAATTCTAAACTATTTTGACTATGGTGAGTTTCAAGGCTAAGGGAAAGGCTCTACATAGGATTGACCAAGTGCACATCGTGCACCTAATCATATTGCAAGGATCCCTATCCAAAAGCCACTTCATCCAAAAATTCCCTTTATAGGGAAGGAGTTTGTGGAGGTAGACACTTTGCATGTGTTTTTATGTGTTTACTGATACACTCATTCATAATACAACTAGGATTTTAGAGACAAATGCTCATGATATTCCACCTAGTGGCCATATCTAACCCCATCCATACAAATCTTGTGGTATTATATACATTGGACATTCAGCTTATGATGGTGGAACTTTAGGGGGCTTAGAGGATATGGTCTTGACTGATGAGTTGTTGGCACACACATTTGGTTTGGATATGTTGGGACTCTCTACACACATGTAGGTATATTTTATATAAATTTCATGTAAAATTTATAAGTTATATTTGAAAATTAAAAAGATAAAAATTAATTTACATATTAAATTTAGTAATATATATATATGTTTTTGTGTTCCATGTGGAGACATTGCCTTTGACATCACAATTTCAATTTACTGAGCTAGGTAGTGGGCCAACTACTAGTTCATCTATCCATGTCAGTAAGACACCATATACATCTACATTGGTAAAATTTTAAGTGAATATTATGTACTCTATATGTACGTTCATACACCTTAATTTAATCATTTTGTATATTTTATGTAAGAAAATATTAAATACCTAATATAATTTTGTTGGAATTTTTATTATTTGATGTATTAACATGGATTGGTGTAGTGTTAGAAACTCATACTTCATCTCAATTTTTTTGATTCTATTTTCACTTTAAAAATATGTTTTTGATAACCAAAATAGTGAGTTGAACATTTGCTTGATATATCATTATGATTCAATCCCATAGTGGGTCAATCCCAATCAGTAGGATTGTGTGTGTGTGTGTGTGTGTGTGTGTGTGTGTGTGTGTGTGTGTCTATATATATATATATATATATATATATATATATATATATATATATAATTCATTTGATAAAATTTGTTTGGTACAATATATTTCTATCAATCCCAATTGAGCATATCATGTCTTCATCAATATGTACACCACTCATTTCTTTTAAATACTAGCCCCACAACCAACCACTTGATTCTTTGTTATCCTAATCACATATAACGGTTCAATCTCTATGATCGATATCTAAAATGGTCATACCTAGCCAAAGAATTCCCATAAATTCCAATTGAGTGGAATAATTTCATCTCTATCTATGGAGTTATAAATTTAGATGGCTTAGCCTCTTGATCCCATTATACATAGTCAATTCCAATTTCCAACCAGACTCTAAATATTTGTTTATATAGAGAGGTAGGTCAATACCACTTAAAGATAGACCCTTAATCTTGATGGGGAATAGTGGGTTGATATATCCCCCTATCTATCTCACTCCAAAAATGTTCATAATTTTTATATTTAATTGGAATTCACTTTATCCCACTTTTCCATTGTTATTACTTATGTTTCATAGTCTCTTAATAAAAAATAGTTAGTTTGGATTGATAGGCACTTAATCCCAATTGAGGATAGTCATTTGATCTCATTTTATAAGAGTTGGTATGCCTCTCTCTATTAGTAGAGCTATATATGTTAGGCCATTAGATTCCACTATTTTGTTGGGAGAGCGCCAACTATAAATTATAGTCTATATGTATATGACACAGGCCTTCTGACAATATACATATAGGGGAACTGAACCCCATGTAGATAGATGGAGTTGAGTAGTTTATTACCACAATTCACATAGGCTACCAAAAGACCTAATTATCTAGCTGGGGGAGAAGGCCTATCTATATCCATGCACTTTTATCACTTGAGTGACATGTCGATGCTATAAGACTATAAAACCTTTCATCAAGAAAGTCCCTCTAAAATGAATATCGAGTGTGGACAAGACTATATCACCCTTTTTTGACCTCAACCTACTTACATTATATACATATACACATTATGTTGTAAAAATTGAGGGAAGTCTAAGGATATATAGTCAGCCTAATATCACCTATAGGGAAACCAAAATCACGCACTTGTAAAGAAGATTGTCCACTCACTATTATATCTACAATATTCTATTCTATTTTATATGTGTTTCTTTAAATTTTGATGATACCTATTTTATAAGATTATAAACACTCTTAAAAGGCTTGTATAGATGTCCCCCATAAAAATAGCCTATCACTCTAGGTGTCTTAAATTGACTAAAGCTCAATTTACAAACTTCTCAACAAATACCTATACATGTTACTTGTCTTATCAAAATGAATATTTCTAAGGGATTTTTAATCACACCAATACTCAGTTGGACTAAAAATTAATGAATGTATATAATAAAAGTATTCAAGGCATTAACATGATAAAAATTTCAAAACAAATGAACTTAGACACCATAGCTCATAGGAGTGTCCTTAACTATACCAAGTTACCACCTTAAGATAATTAGGTCTAATAACCTTAATCAGGTCAAAATCTAAAACACACCTCAAAAAAGCTATAAAATTATCCAAAATATTGTATATAGGTGTATCAAGGATGTTTCAACACCTAAATTGTATTAAATTACTCAATTTAACAAAAGTCACTCATAAATACTCCCTTGTTGTCTTGTATTCTCCCTCATAAAACTAACATTTCTTACCTTCAGTATGGTGTTACAAGTCACATGTTGTACATATCCACTTATCACATATATGTTTCCCATGACCTCATTATATTTTTTCATGTCTTATGAAAAACTAAGCTTGTTAGCAACTTGTTTAATCAATGAATTGCCTAAGTTATTAATTATTATGTTGTTTATTTAGTTAATGACTAGGGTAGACACTCCTCCATTGTTGCGAGTTGAGACAAACTCGAGCATTGTTGTTACAATTTCATCTTCATAGGAACTCATGGAGGTATGTATATTCACTTATAGTTTAATACTTTTATTTTAATAATTTAACTATACACTTGGGCAACTATAACTTATATGCATAAATGTAATGTGTATGTAGGGTTGTCATATGACATTTGATAGTCCAATTTAGATGACTACTATGGTAGATCCTTATGTTTCTTCATCATTTTAAATTCCTATTCATGTAGATGAACTTGGCACTAACCTAGTAGATCATCAATGGAAAATTGAGAAGGACAATGAGATTATGGTAAGTGCATATTTAAATGATTTTTTATTATAGTTTAAAATGAGTTTCTTAACTTGGTTTCACATATACTTGTAAATTTTATAATATTTTTTATATTTAAATAGGTTCAATTGAAAGTGAGATATGAGTGTAGTACCTATAGTTGAACCTTGGATCAATCTAAGGCATTCAAGACATCTCTATATACAAGCACATCATCCCAAGGAAAGTCTTGTTCGAAGAAGGCAAAGGGAGGGAGACTATTTGATGATTGGGATGTT
>JARHVA010005758.1:430000-450000 GCA_037957365.1 Torreya grandis
TTACATGAACATAATTTAAATTATTCTACCCTTCATTGGTTTTTCTTTACCCTAATGCAACCCTTCAGTATGTCTTCCCATCTTCCTTAACTTCTCTTGCTTGTCAAATTTCTCACTCTCGGCTTCTTAAATTAATATGATTTACCCATAGGATATAAATGGATATTAATTATAAACTAACATAATAGAATTAATATTAAATTTAATATTTTAATCTATCTCACACTAGCTTCCAATAAGCTTCAATGACCAAATCTCTTCATGCATGAACTAGGTCTCTTGCAAGCATTCTTCATCTAGGATAACCTTTATTAGGATTATCACACTTATTCTATGCCAATTCACACTTTATAAAAATATCAAACACTAAATTCACTTTTCAACAAAACTCACACATAGTCTATTTGTGTGCCACCTTGAATAGGGTTTGAGTGATTCCTTATTTCATGATTATTTGAAAAACATTCACTAAGGTTGTACTACACTACATTAACTATCTAAATCATGTTCTCTCCTTTTTGAAACTATGATCATGCTTGAAACCTATCATTATGATTAGACACAAACATTATATGTATAAACGACTCTATATCCTCATTGTTCCTCTCCTAATGAACATTATTTATTACAAAAACTATTTATCAATCATTCATTATAAACATCCAAATTATCCTTCTTAGTTCTGATCTTGCCAAAGATCTCATTCAATGTTATGTTTTGCCTTCAAGGTTCCATCTCCAATCCTATCCTTGTCTAGGTTCTTGGGCTTAATATCCTCTTTCACTATATATTAGTTATTTGTATCTTATAATAAATTATTTATATCATTTACCTCTATCATGAAACTTACATTTATTTCCAAACTCACACCATTCATTCCATTCCCAAACCTCCTCTCTTGTTTTCACTAGCTTCTAGTTAGTCTATTCTCTTAGGTCACAAATACCAAATCTTGGTATAGGTCTCAATGTATCAATTTTTTGTCCTGGTTGGTCTTATTTTACCTTATGACATTTTTATTAACCTCTTACAACTTTTCCAACACACTTCAACCTTCGATTCCACATATAAGGCTCATAAGGACAATCCGATGCTTGTAACCTTTTTTTGTGCATTTCCTCTTTGTTTGGTAAAACTAGGCACTACTTTCAATATTTAATCACATTTATATCCACTCTCTATCTAATTTTAGGTATGTTTTCAAGTTTCATTCCCTAACTCCACACTTAGATCACACTTCCTTTGTAACCCATCTCTCCATTAGGCCTAATTAGCCTTTAAACACACCCATAAGTCTAAAACCATACTATATGGCCTCATTTAAATCTAAAAGCTATTTATTCACTTTAATCACATCAAATTAGGTATTATTACAAATCTTTTACATTTTTCCATGGTTATAACTCCCTAAAACATCAAAACCCTAATTTAGGGTTTCTCTTCCTCTATATAGGCTTGAGAGCTTAAATAATTCCATTTCTTGAGTTTAAAAATGTTTCAAAGGATATAAATACCACATATAGGTTTTTTTTCACCCCCTTTATCTATCCAACTTATTTATTATCCTTGTTCAATCCATCCAATATCTAAACACAACAAATTATAAGGGACCGTGTACCTTTTTTATTGATTATGTATGGTTTTTAAGGGACTTTGTACTTTTAATACATTATATGCCTAAATTGGGTAATTATTATGACTTATATCCTCATCCTTGTATCCATATTTCACCAACATACCAACCAATCATGTTATTATATCCACACATCCCTTCACTAGATAATATATGAATTAAATTAGGGGTTTTAATGCACCTGTAGGATTTAAATAGTTTGAGAATAATAACAAACAATTATAAGGTTTAAAAGGCTCTTATATTTATCCATAAAGCTTTCTCCACACTCATATTATACCAAATCAATGACCTACTATGTGGTCTCAAATGAAACTCTCCATTTATTGACATAAGAGAATGCAAAAGACATCAACTATGAAAATAGGGTTTTATCCCCAGGTTGACTCTAAGTTCAATAATTTATCATTTGTCCACCACTATACATAAAAATTTAAAACTCTCACATGGACACCGCATTATTTTATACAAAGGATGTTCTTGCATCAATAATTTTAAACACTTGGCTCCATTTGGTCCACGATACCCCTTGGTCAAGATTTAAAGCCACTTTGATCACCTGTTGGTGGCCATTTAGGCCTAATTAGGCCTAAAATAAAATCTAGGTCTATTGGCCTATTTTTTAAACCTCAAAAAGTTCTCATCTCTCATGAACCATAAACTTATCCCTTGGTACTGTCAAGATCCTTCCATTATGTATAGGCATGCAATTTAGCCTAATTAGGCATAGAGGTCTTAATGGGCTCCTTGACTGATTAGTAGTCTCTTGAAGGATTTTTAACCCTTATAAAACTTTGAAAAGCTTCAAATAAAACTTTCAAATGTTTTTAAACCCAATTCCAATGACGCTAGATTCTAGCCATGTGCATATGGTTGACTTAGATTATTAGGCCTATTAGAAATTTTTAGCTTCTTAATGGTATCCAACTAGAAAAATGGCCCTATAAACACATATAAATGGGTAGATAACATCCAATACTAGGTTATTGTCCTCCCATCTAACCCGATCAACAAACCGACCATTCATTCTGAACTCAAGAATGCCCTTCCCAATACAAGAAAGATTATGATTTTAAGCCTAAATTCTGGCATGCATAAATCCAAAAATGTAAGTCATATGGAGAAAATAAAATATCCATCCTATGCATGGAAAATCCCTCTAATTTCACCTTGAATCTAGTTTGAATCAATTCTAAGAGCAATCCATGTAGAAGTTGCAGTATCAAGTCCTAAAATATAACTTTTTGGTAGTGAAGAGACAACATCTTGACCTCCAACTAGCATTTTTCCTCCATGACCAGTAGGTGAAAATACATCATTTTTAGAATGTATATATAGGAAATTACATGTGATTTAATGATGGTGACATCGAATTCCATTTGTAAGTGCATTTTCACTACTGTTTAGGAGCACAAAAACACTGACAACAAATGTTGTCAAAGTTGAAGTTACAATCTAATAACTCCATTTTGGTGCTCATTGGATAAAAAATAACACTAAAAACACATTTAAAGGTGTGTATAACATCTAATAAAAATTTCTTGGCCTCCCATTTGGCTCGGTCGACAAACCCACCACCCATTTTGGGTTTAAGAATGTCCTTCCTAATACAAGAAAGATGATGACTTTTAGCCTAACTTTAGGCATGAACAAAACCAAAAATATAAGTCATATGGAGGAAACATAAGATATTAATATTAATGGTAAATCCCTCTAATTTTACCTTGAATATATTCTTAAATACCTCTAAGAGTAATCCATGGTAGAAGTTGCAGTAACGGGTCCTAAAATACAACTTTTTGGTAGTGAAGAGATAACTTGTTGACCTTCAACTAGAATTTCTGCCTTTAGGACTTGTAGGTTTAAATACATCACTTATATCATGTATATATAGGTAAATTACATTTTTTCCAATTATTGTGACATCCAATTCCACTTGCAAGTGCATTTTTACTACTTTTTAGGAGCACATAAACACTAACAACAAATGTTGTCAAAGTTGAAGCTACGTTCTGAGAACTCCATTTTTAGTGATTTTTGGCTGAAAACTAGCACCTAAAACATGTTTTGAGGGGAGGATAACATATAATAATGGGTTCTTGGCCTCCCATCTTTCCTGATCGACAAACCCACCACCCATTTGAGGCTCAAGAATGCCCTTTCCAATACAAAAAAAGATGTTTTTAAGCCTAATTTCAAGCGTGCATAAAACCAAAAATGTAAGTCATATGGAGGAACCATAATATCCAAATTTTACACATGAAATACCTCTAATTTGAATTCAAATATATTTTTAATCACTTCTAAGAGTAATCCATGGTAGAAGTTACAATAATGTGTCCTAAAATGTAACTTTTTGGCAATAAAGAGACAATTTGTTGACCTCCAACTAGCATTTTTTCCTCTAAGACCCCCAGTTGAAAAAAATCATTTCAAACACATATATATTGGAAAATTATAGTTACTCCAATGAATATGACATCTAACTCCACCTGTAAGTGCATTTTCACTACTGTTTAGGAGCATAAAAAAATGACAATAATTATTGTCAGAGTTGAAGCTACGGTATGTGAACTCCATTTCAAGTGTTTTTTAGTTGAAAAATAGTAATAAAAACATGTATAAATGGTGGATAATGTACAATACCAATTTATTGGCCTCCCATCTGACCCGGTCAACAAACCCACCACCCATTTCAAGCTCAAAAATGCCCTTCCCAATACAAGAAAGATGTTGATTTTTAGCCTAACTTTAGGCATGCATAAAACCAAAACTATAAGTCTTATGGATGAACCATAAGATCCATATTATGTAGTGAAAAACCCTATAATTTAAACTTAAATCTATTCTAATTCACCTCTAAGATCAATCCATGGTAGAATTTGTAGTAATGGGTCCTAAAATATAACTTTTTAGCATGAAGAGACAACTTGTTGACCTCCAACTAGAATTTTTGCCTCCAAGACCCCCAAGTGAAAGTAAACCACTTTGAGCACATATATATAGGAAAATTACATGTTCTCTAATGACTGTGACATCCAATTCCATGTGAAAGTGCATTTTCACTACTATTTAGGAGCACATAAATACTGATGACAAATATTATCAAAGTTGAAGCTACAGTCTAAAAACTCCATTTTAGTGCTTGTTGGATGAAAAATAGCACTTCCAACATGTCTAAAGGGGTATATTACATCCAAAATTAGATTCTTGGCCTCCTATCTTGCCTAATCAACAAAATCATCACCCAATTCTGGCTCAAGAATGCCCTTACCAATAAAAGAAAGATGTTGATTTTTAGCCTAACTTTAGGCATGCATAAAACCAAAATTATAAGACATATGGATGAAACATAAAATCCTTAATATACATGGGAAATCACTCTAATTAAACCTTTAATCTATTATAAATCACCTCTAAGAGAAATCTATGGGAGAAGTTATAGTAACGGGTCCTAAAATGTAATTTTTGGCAGTGAAGAGATAACTTGTTGACCTCTAACTAGAATTTTTGCTTCCATGACCTACAGGTACAAATCCATCAATTTTAGCACATATATATATAGGAAAATTACATGTACTCTAGCAACCATGACATCCAATTCCACCTGCAAGTGCATTTGCACTACTCTTCAGGATTGCCATACAAATGAAAATATGCAAATCAATGAAAAGTGTGTTTATTTTGTGTGTAACATTGGTATGTAATGCCATTTGAAGTAATTTTAATGAATTTGGTTTAGCTATAAGCCATTTAGATCATTTTAAATAAATAAATTTATGTTTTTATAAGGCTATAAGGAGAAAGAGACTTGTCAGGAGTAATTGTTCAGGAGCATGGAAACACCAAATACTTTTCATAAGCTTATGTTAGCTTCAAGCATATAAAATTCTTTACTAATGATGCCAACCACATGAAGGTGGAAGCTCATTATGCACCACTAACCTACAAAAAATGTTAATAAGTAATTAAATATGAAATTTATGCATGTAATACTTATAAAATCAAGAACATTTGGTAAAATTGATTACATCTACTTTGTACAAGTCAACATACCTATGCATTTGAATCCAACAAACCACTTGGATCTGATTTAATTTTGATAGTATCAAGAATAGATTCATGGTGTGACTCATGAACTTTTTGTAGATTCATGTTTCTTGACCTCCCATGATATTTTTAGAATTGAATATTCATTACAAGAACCAAATTTGAATAGTTTAGTATCTTCTTGTGCATTTCAAAGTCTTCAAACAACCATACATTTCAATTTTTTATAGCATATCATTGAAGCCAAGTTCTGGTGACTACCATAGACCCAATGGGATAATCAATGTTTTATCCATATACAACTGGGGAACTCAATTTTTTCTTTCCATCTACACATCAACATAAGTAGTAATATGTTCCCTCTTCATTATCCTCATTTGCAATAACTACAAAAACATGGCTTGCATCATAAAAAACAATTTTTAATGACACTATGAAGATAGGTAATGATAATGAATAGTTCATAAAGATTAATCTTCTACTTGGATGCACTAGATCAGATATATGGTCAAATTCATGTGATGATGTCATAGGTATAAGTTGCAATGCTAGTGGAACTTTATATGTGTTGATTGGACTTAGAGGTCTGAAAATCTAGTAATCTACCCACTCTTATGACTCACACTAATTATAAATAGATTCCATGCATGCAAAACAAAATCATTCCAAGTGTCATGTATGAATAGTCTAAGAACCTACATTTGAGCTACAATATGAGTGGAGCTCACTTGAACTTGTTAGAGTCATATATTCTGCATAGTTTTCCATGTCATTTTCCTCTATTAACCAAAAATGTCTACAAACAATATAATTTTCTTGAGAACAATGACATATTTTCTCATTACACCATTAAATCACACTTTTTTCATCAATTAAATTAGCAACATGATCAAATTTTAACTCTTCCCTTGCAACAATGCTTTTTACACATGATCTAGCACTGTAATGATTCCCTTTTCCATGACCAACCTTAGTGAAACTCCAAATATATTATACAATAGTGGTAGCATGCATCTTACTTAACTAATAAAACATTTGTGCATTCTTGAATTTTGATTTGCAATTGTTTGACCAAATGTAATGCTGATTGAAAGTAATTTTCTTCTAAGTCAATTGTCCATATAACTTCTCAAAACATCCTTACACATACTCCATATAATGTGATAAATCATCACTGATATAGAAATGGTACTCCCTTAATATTTTTTGATCTTCCTCTGTACTATCAGGTGCATGCATGAATGCTATATGCATGAATATGAAAACTTGTGTCGAGTTGTGTATGCACCTAAAATCACTTGCTTCGTTAATTTTGATAATATTCCTATCAATAGACACTAATTCTACTAATCCCACTTGTCCTATTTCATCCTACTAATTAATCCCCAATTCTTATCCATTTATTCAATAACCTCCTTTAATAATTCTCCACTTCACTAATCTTATCCATCCCATTCCTTCATTAATTCTATCCTAATCCTTATTATCGTAAACTAATCCTAGTTATCTATTATATGGGAAATTTAAAATTCCCATAACCTCACCTACCCACCTACTAACCTACTCCTTAGGTATTCCTACATCCCTAGGAATCTTAATCCTCATTAAAGCCCCTTAATCCTCTATTATCCCTTAAATGTATGGAGAAGCGTCTAGAATTGGAGAAGCTCCTATAAGTATCTATAATTATCCTAACTAGAGACTTCTAATAATTTTAAATTATTCAAAATTCCCTCCATTTTCTTATTTAAACAAGATCTCCCTCCACCCTCAAACCATATAGCCAATTCATAAAGCCTTCATGCCCATTTAACAACTAGAATTTCCATAATATCATCACACTAATTTGATCCTCATCAACAAGCATTCTCATATCCAATCTATGCTAAAATAATAATTGAATCAAGCATGCATTATGAACATATTTAATCAAGCATCATAATGTTAATTTGAGTCTAATCATTTAATTTCAAACCCTAAAATGGAGTTGCAAAGAGGTAAAAAGAATGGTAATAATGTGCTTGTTATTATGATTTTATCTCTTTTATCCATTCTTATTAGTGGGTTTAAAATTTTGGGTTTTTATTATTAAAATTTAATAATATAGATTTAATCCAAAATTTAGAGTATAAATTTTGGTGACCATAGTTGGACCTAACCTCCCTTATTTAGGCTAATACTCTTGTTGGAAGTGTTTCAAATGATTACAGGACCAACTACACATTGAATGTAGGCTAGATTTATAATTTTTGATGTGTTCTAGGCAAGTAGTAGGATTTCACTATTAGTAGTAGTATTATGGTTGTCGTATCATTAGTTTGAGTAGTGATATTGTCAGCTAAGCCATTAGCATTTAGGGGTCTAGTAAGGTTTTAAGTCTTTGACAATATTGTGACTCCCCTAGTCATGGGATCAAACTATTAGTTATGACATCATCATTCCCAATGGTGATATTGAGATATTTCATAGTAAACCTTAGATTTTGAGGTTGTTTATATTGATTCTCTGCTTCCTTCAGGTCTGTTGTCTCTCTATGTGTAGGATAAGAAGCCATTCCTCATAAGTCAGGCTGATCAAACATCTTTGACAATCGCATGACTCTTCAAATAATGAGGTTATTTTGGTAATAGTATTATCATAGATTCTACAAGTGGTATTGTTAAAAATCATATTAAGGTGTGATTTTTTCATTTCTATCTCACTAATCCTAGATAGAAGTTAGGCTCTATCTTTTTGCTCTCTGCTTGGCCTATTTGGAAGTTGTGGTTGTAGGGGGAAGAATTTCGCACCTCTTTAACAAACCCATGATTCCCTTAGTAATAGATTTGATCTAGTAATATCAGGATTGTTGTTCTCATTAGTGGTATTGTATATTCATAAAAAATTGGTAAAACACCACCCCTATTACCTTTATATTACCATTTATAGGGATCTCAAATTCTACCAACAAGGAGGTTAAGGTTTGTAAATTATAAATTTGAAAAGGTTTCCCCTTTTAGTTAATAAGTTTTCTTAAGCATTACCCTATATAGACAACTTAACCTCCTTCTATATCTAAAAATAATATACTCACAAAGGGTATTTTATATCTTGTAGGGTTTAGATAAAACACAAGAGCAAGAAGATTTTCTAGAGATCCATACTATAGATTTCCTTAGCTCCATTTGACAATACCATGACTGCCTCAATCATGGTTTCATCCTATCAATAGAGGAATTGTTGTTTTCCATAGTGGCTTTATAGTTAGTGGTATTTAGGACTAAAATTAGGCCTTTGATATAATTTTTATCATAAATAATTGTATGTAAATAAAACAAGGTGCTATGATTATTTTAATCTAGCAGACCTTTTTATCTATCTAGGGCATATATAGACTAATTTTCTTTAGCATTAGAATATCACTATTTGAATTTTCTTGTCAGTAGTGGCTTTGTTAATCATATTAGTCATAATGTCTAATAGTCATGGTCTTGTATATAACCATGGTAGTTAGTTTTCATTTTGTAAACCCACCACTAGCTACTTGTGATATTAAAATCTCAATCATGGGATTGTGCATCCTGGTCATGGGATTACTTTGTGTACTCATGGGATTGTAGGGACTTGTGGGATTACATAAAAGTTAGTTGATAATAATTTTATTACAAGTTCCTTGAGGGTTTTAGCACCCCAATCAGATATCTAGCCTTTATGATTATAGGGAGGGGTGGCATTTTGATATTTTTGCTTTAGATTTCATTATATTTGAAAAATCATTAATTATTGTCCTCTTTAGTTTCTTGTAAATACTTTTTTGTTTTTTAGTGTGTGTGTGTGTGTGTGTGTGTGTGTGTGTGTGTGTGTGTGTGTGTGTGTGTGTGTGTGTGTGTGTGTGTGTGTGTGTGTGTGTGTGTGTGTGTGTGTGTGTGTGTGTGTATTGATTTGCAAATAATTTCTCATATCATGTCAAACACATATATGTAATTAGATTAGTTAATTAATCATGTCATGTGCTTTCTTGTTTGTTAATCCCTCCCTTAGGATATCACGTGATGTGTATTTCATCACCATGCACATGGATTAATCTATAAGGTTTAGTGTCATGGATTTCAACACCATGATTTAATCAAATTCTATGTTATAGTGGAGTATAAATATAAGGAGAGATATCATTATAGCCTAATCAAAATTCCCCATAAAGGGTTGTGTGGAGTAAGGGACAATCAAGCCCATATACCTAGGATAATCAGATAGCCTTTTACATGGACTTGGGACCCAACATACCATTATGTATATCATGGACTCTCCTATATCCTTTTGTATACCTTAGAGTATGGGAATATGGCCATAATAGGCATTCCGCTATAGGTATTAGTAATATTGCTAAAGTGACCATCAAGTGTAAGCAAGGTTGAGAGGGTTCGATCAATTCTATAATGGGTCACCAACCTATAGCCTCACTTTTGTAGCCATTAGATGGTGTGGACATCACATTTTACTCCCATACAATTTACTAATTAGGGATGTACTTTATGCATTTTGTTTATGTGTTGAGTCATCCACACCCATACTTTTTGTGTGCATAGCTTAGAAAACCTATAGGATGACTTCCATTATCTCATCATTATTTCTTCATCTCTTTCCTTCATCTCATCTCAACTATCCATATCACATCATCTCTCTTTTTATCCTATTTTTCACTTCATAACATTTACCTTAGTCCACATCTTTTCCATTTCTTATCAATTTCCACATTCATCCTAATATCATCTTTTCTTCCTTAATAATTTGTATATTTTGACCAATCTTTTGACCATCATATAACCCCCTATAATCACACTATATCATTCCATCATTATACACTTAGTTAATACTACCTCTTGTGTCTACACCCATCCCACAACACTTAGTATCCGCTACCTTTTGTCATATCCCTTTTGACCATCACACTTCCCCATATCCTTTTATCCACATCATTTTCACTTTCTCATCTTATCCACAAATCATAGGATCCATCTCACTTAGCACCATCATATTTTCAAATCCTTGTGCATTTTAATTAAATCCTTGTCATACTTTCATCCATCCTATAATAATTATCTCATCTACATCCATTCTATAGTATTTAATATCTAGTTCCATTTCATATCCTTGTATATTTGACCTCATATTATTCACTTCATAACACATTCCTTCACCATTTGCCTTATATTGACCATCATATCTCATATCATCCCACATATAGTGTTTATCCACTTTCTATCCATTCTCTTAATCATCTATTCCCTTTTATCTCATATCTATATCCACCTCACTCACCACACACATCATATTGCACCTAGTATTTACCTCCATACATAGTCTCATATAATTATCACCTTTCCTATTTTTGTAGATTAGTTTAGAACATTACCCTTTACGTCATATCCACCTTCCATCACATCTTATTATAATTATTTTATCCCCATAATCAATCTTTTACACTAATAATCCACTTATCTACCCATATTATGATTATATAATCTCATCCACTCACTTTATCCTCATAGTTCACCTATTATTTGATAATTTACCATTTTATCCTTATATCATCACATTTTGTTATAATCCATTCTCAACATCTATTTTTCATCCCTTTACCACACATTATATTTTTATCATCCCCTATCCTTGAAAATTCTATATCCATATTGTCACCTTTTCATAATTTCAGCCATATTACACTCCTATCATCTTAACAATCCAACACTTATATTTATTACCAAACCACCTATCTTATCATTATATCTATATAATCAATCCTTCATGTCTAGTTATTTTCCACCTATATCATTCTTATATCATCTTATACTTTTGTATTTACTTTATCCACATAGTTTGGCTTTTTCCAAAATCATCCATTCACCCACCTATCTTGTCTTCACTTCATTCCATCCTCTTATAATTAGTTTAATCCTCTTAATCTATTTTGTTTTTATCAATTATCCATTTGCCCATTTATTTTGTCTCCATATCACCCTATATATATAAGTCCACCTTTCCTAACTATCATTCACATTATCCACTTATTATACTATTTTGTCATAATCCATCATTAACATTAAACCCACCTAACATACCCACATAGTCTACTTACTTTATCCTTGTATCATCATTCCTCATCATTCACATAGCCCATATTTCATCCATCCACCTTAATCTCATATTAACTCACTCCATTTTCATATTCCCTATAGTCCATCTCTCACATTTATTCTCCCACTTTACCATTACATCCCCTTGCAACTTTTCCATCTATATAGTCCATTTCCCCTCCATTAATTTATCCACTCATCTTATTTTATCCTCACAATCCATTTCATCCTAATTAGTATATCCGCATAGTCCATATTTCATAAACTATTATCTATTAGTTCATCCCTCTTGTCCTTATATCATCCGATCATCCACATAATCCATCTCTTATATCTTTAATATAATCCTATATCCTCCCCTCCTATTTAATCCACATAAATCACTATACGCATCTACTATCCATACTACCTTTAATATAATTTTGTCACTCCATCCTTCTTATCCATTTGAGTATCATCCCATCCAATATCCCAATTTGATTATTAATCTATAATCCTTCCATAAATATCATTATAAATCCATTCACCTTCAATACATTGGCTTGTGTACATCTCTTTATCCATTCCCATACCATTTTGATTTTTCATCCTATCTTGTACATTCCTTTCTCATCATTTTTGTTTATTCATCATTTTATAAATTATCCATAATCACCTCTCATTTATTTTATCTATGTCCATCCCAATTTGGAAACTAATTTCATCTAAGTCTACCTCTCCCATTCAGTTACCTTGAGTGGTTGCTCTTGTCCAATCCCTCACATCATAATTAATACATACAACACATCCTCATCATTCACTTCCACCATCTTCTTATTAATGCTTGTTTTTGTCTAAATATATAAACTTTTGGTGGTCACTCATCCTTCTCAAATCATTAATTATCCTCCCTTGACTTGAAATTAACATTATAAATAGCCTTACAAGATCTCAATATAGCACCCATCAATATCCTTATCTCTATGATGTATCTTTGTCCTCTAGCACCCATCAACTTGTCCATTTGCTAGTTGGAAAATCTATTTGATATCATCACTCTTTCCTCATGTTTTCTAGATTGGTTTCCTAAAAGACTTTGTATTTTGGTAATATTTGGTCATCTCATCTATCTACATCATCATCTTTGATCACTACTAGTATAAATTGTAGATTGAAGCAAGTATTTAAAAACACCCAACCACATCCATCAAATTTCATCCTCTCATCCTTTCATAATTGTTATCCACACTTGAGCTCAAGTCCTCCTTGAAAAATTCTCTAGCCAAGATAACAATACCATGGGACAAATGATGGATCCTAATCAGGAATATGATGAGAATCACAATGCATACACCTAGGGAAGAGAATGAAAGATATAATCCCCTCCACAATGACAAAATATAAAATATTATTGACCATTATTTATGTGAGAACCATGATCAAGTTCTAGCATGAGCCATAGAAATATGGGGCACCTTGCTCTCTACCTTTGTTCGCACCCTCTTAAATAACATAATACATCCATCAAGACTGGACTCACCTCATCAACATCCTTGCCATAATACTTGAGAAGATATATAAGTGGACATATCACACTAAGGATAATAGGAGACATGCTACCATCAAAGATCACCTCGATAAACTAACACAATAAAATAACCTCCTTCTCTATAATCAATGACCACCATCATCGAGATAAAATAATCCTAATAATACTAATACCACCAACAATGTTAATAACCTCAATAATGCCAACAATACCCAAAACCTTAACCACACCAAAAACATCACAAATAAAACCCACCATATTCATATTCCTCAAGGTAGTCAAAACTAGACTACCAAATCTTGTTGGGGATCCCTCCTTTACCTAAGATAGGAAGATGATAAATGAAACCCTCTAATAGATGGATCCATGATCTAAGGCCCTAAAATATAGGTACAAATATTTCTACTCATCACCCTTAGACATCATCATTTTATATATTCCCTTCCCCTCACACTTTGAGGTTCCCAAATTTGATAAATATCAAGGAAAGGGAGATCTAGAGATCATATCCAAGAGTTCTATGTAGCTTATTGTGAATTAGCCTACAAGGATTCTTATATATTAAGGATATTCTCAAAAATTATTACAAGTTTAGGTTTATAATGGTTTATGCATCTACCTAAAGGGTGAATCTCAAGCTTTGGAGAATTAACAGAACAATTTGTCAAAAAATTTTCTTTCAACATCAAACATGACATTTCCATCATTGAACTTTATAACAAAAAATAATAGAGTGGGGAAAGCATTTTATAATTTTTACAAAGATGGCATGGTTTAGCAAGCTGGTTGAGGTGTAGTGTAATAAAAAAAATCTAGCCAAGATCTTTGTGGACAACCTCAACACAAAGCTAAAATACTAATTGAAATTACACTGTGCTAATATTTTTGATGATATCATAGAAAACGGGATGCATATTGAAAAATCCATTAACAAAAAGGGAACCATCAACTTGTTTTCCCATAATGAGCACACATCAAATACATAGAAATCCTTTTCAAGAAAAACCAAGGTCTTTAATAAAAATAAGAATGTTGTGGGTGATAGATTCTAAACAACAACAACATGTGAAAACCATTCAAAGAAAGGGCCCCACATAATGCCCTAATATCTCTTCTATCAAGGTCCCTCAAGGCAAGTCAAAACCTCATATAGGAAAAAGACCTCTTAAAAGTCTAGAAATCCAAGTGGAGATTGTCTTTGAATAATTAATTACTACCAACATGATCACTCTACCTAAAATTAGACTTGTGGATAATTGCTAACCCAAACCAGATTGGTATCATGAAGATGAATTTTACAAGTATCATAGGGAGATATAGAAATGTATACAATTCAAACATTATGTCCAAGAATTAATTGAAAGAGGAGATATAGAACTAGAAGGTGAGCCTACTCCAAGTTAGTCGATAAATGGATAGGTTAGTATCCATAGAGATCCACTTTCAAAGCATGATCAAAGGAACCAGAAGCCAATAGGGACTAGGGTCAGGCATCATCATCCAAACACATCAATTTCCATAATGTTTCATACCATTACATCAACACCATCAAAATATGTAAGATATATTAACCCACTCCACCTTCATCCCCTATTTTGAAAATTAACTAGGACACCATTAATTATAAAATTACCACCTAGTGTAACAAGATAGTCATTCCCATAACACTTTCCAAACAACCTTTTACCACATATGCTACACCTAGGGGGATTAATTATAATAAAACCTCAAGTGGTTATGATAAAACCTATGATATTATTTAGTACTTAGAAAAGACTCCTACATAAATCCTAATGGAACTCCTTAAAAAATCTACTTTGCATAGAGAAATATTAAATCAAGTACTCAGTGATTTAATAGTACCTAGTGACCTAGATACTAATCCATTTTAATCACAAGTGGCACATCTATCCCCCTCTCAAAAAATTACTTTCAATGTTTGAGATCTACCTCTAGCTGACCACCATCACAACTATCAATTATATATTGAAGTCACCAACACCCATCATCGCATCTCTTGTATCCTAATATATAGAAGATTTACACTTAATTTGTGTAATCTAGACTTCCTGAAGAAACTAGGATAATCTAAAACATTGTTTAGGACCACCTTGATAATGATAAAAGCATATGATGATAATGAGAGGCCATTAGTGGGGACTATCTATCTTCCTATCACTATGGGACCCATAATTCATCAAACCTTGGTACATATGGTAAATGTAGATTTACCATATAATATGTTACTTAGGATGGTATGGATTCACAAAATATAAGTCATACCATTTTCTTTCCATTAGTGTTTGAAGTTCCCTCATTTAGGAATGAAGGTTACCATTCCTAGAGTCTTTGACCATCATAGCTATCAAATGGATCAGTCCATGTCCCCATCACCATATCTCAGCACTAAAATTTTTATCCTTAGTCTCATGGCTACTAAATATATCTCTCCCAACCAACTTGAGTCCATATCTACTCCAACACCTAATCTTGTCAAGATAAAAATCACATCCATTGGCTATGGGGAATATAAATATAAAACCTTTTGCATCGGTGATCTCCCCTTTTCCACACACAACTACGAGTCCCTAGGTATGAAGAAGAGCAATCCCATCAAATATCAATTTGGGCTAATATCTTTATAAAGTGCAAGGTTTTTATCTAAAGAGTAAATTGAAGATGGGGACAATTCTTGGCTCATATCAAATGATGAGGTCTTCATCTTGCCCAATCAAAACTATCCCAAAGGTTAGTGAATGAAGGAAAATATGAACTATAAAGGAAAAAGATTGGTAAAATAAGAACAAGGTTGATTAGAACCTATCATATTTCAAGAGATTTCATCAAACTTTGGTTTATGGTAAAACCATATGATGATGATCTAACCAATATCATTATCGATTCTCTCCTGACCAATGAGCCATATCTCCCCAATGAGGACATTAAAATAAGCTTTATCTATAGTAGCTTCAAAGAGTTTACTGCTATAAACCTTTTCCTCAACACCATCATATCCACCATCAATATCTCCCTCTATTACCCATCCCTCATAGACTGGGAATCAAATTAGGAACCCACCTTTGATACCTTTCAAAATGGTGAGGCCATTTTAGATTTCATGGGAGCTCGAGATTCTATGCCATTTGGAGATCACAAAAGGGGATTTTCCATTAATCTTTGTCAATTAACATATTTTGGAGGAAAAAAACATCCCACATTCAAAGCAAGGAGGAATATTTCAAAGAAGAGGGAGAATCTACCAAAGAACTAGATGGACTTCCATATAGCTCTTTCACACGAGAAGACTATTTTGAAATTGACATTGAACTACCAAGTTTCTTCACTTTTGATAATCCAAAAGTCTCATTCCACATTATTTACAAGATCAATCACCCTCTCTTGTTGAGGAGGTGATTTAAGCTAATATTGGAACTTACAAGCATCTCATGACAGTGAAACTAGTGGCATCTCTTTAAATAAGGAATGAAAAAATCTTATTGAATTGTTGGAGTTTATTGAAGTGTTCGCATGGATCTACTCTGACATGCCAGGAATAGATCCTTCTCTAGTGGTACACTACCTATTTGTACATCCTAATACAAAACTTATTAAACAAAAATTACGTAAAATGCATCCTAAGGTGGCGTTACTGGTCAAAGAAGAATTATAAAATTTATTGGAAGCCAAATTCATCCACCCAATTGATTACTCAGATTGGATATCTAATATTATTCCCATAATAAATCCACAAGGTAGATCCATATTTTTACTGACTTTTGAGATATCAATAAGGTGTGTCCAAAATATGACTTCCCATTTCCCAATATGGATATGATCATTTATTCAATAGCTAGTTATGAAATACTTTCCCTCATAGATGGCTTCTTAGGGTACAATCAAATCAAAATAGCCCATGAGGATCAACATAAGACAAAATTTATTACTCCATGGGGTACATTCTACTACCAAGAGATGTCATTCAGCCTCAAAAATTTAGGGGTAACATATCAATAGGCCATGACCATTATTTTTGATGACATGATACATGACATCATAGAAGACTATGCCGATGATATTTTAGGTAAGTCCTACTTAAGGTCTAAGCACCATGCAGTTCTCAGGATAATTTTTGTGAGATTGTGAGAATATAAGGTAAGGTTGAAAAAAAAAGTGTGTCTTTGGCATAACATGTAGTAAATTATTGGGGTTCATAGTCTCAAGATAGGTCATCAAGGTAGATCTAGCCAAAGTCAAAGTAATAATAGAAATATCGCCCACTCATAGTCTCAAGTAGGTTTGTAGTCTCCATGGAAAGCTTTAGGCCATGTAATGATTTATTTCTTAGCTCGATGATAAATGTCATCCCTTTACTCACCTACTAAAGAAAGGGGCTAGCTTCTATTGGACTGAAGAATGCCAATAAGCTTTTGAGAGTCTAAAATACTACTTGGTAAATCCACCTGTCTTATCTCCATCAATTCTAGGAAATCCTTTGATCCTTTATATTTTAGCCACACCATGTG
Organism: Torreya grandis; assembly: GCA_037957365.1. Taxonomy (NCBI): domain Eukaryota; kingdom Viridiplantae; phylum Streptophyta; class Pinopsida; order Cupressales; family Taxaceae; genus Torreya; species Torreya grandis. The sequence continues at coordinate 447,848 of JARHVA010005758.1, forward strand.
TTATCAGTCCTTTCTTATCCCAACACAATGACCAAGGAAAGGAGCAAGGTATATATTACCTTAGTCAAACATTGATATCATATGATCTAAACTATACTCCTATCAAAAAATCATGCTTAGCCATAGTTTTTCCATCATAGAAGCTCTAATACTATATGCTCAATAATGAAGTTTAGCTAATTACAAAATTTGATCCCTTAAAGTATCTACTATCCAAATTGGCACTTATAGGATGAGTAATAAAATGGATCATGTTGGTCAACAAATTCAACATTGAGTATATCAATAAAAAAACTATCAAAAGGTAGGTAATAGAGGATCAACTAGCTGAATCACCTCTAAAAGTAATAGAGCTCATCATGACTACTTTCCTAGATGAGTCCATAATGAATTCTTCACAAGAAGATGGCTAGAAATTATATTTTGATGGCTCATTCACACACATGGATTTGGGCAAGCATCCTCTTGGTCATCAATCAAGGTGATCTCATTCCCAAAACATTCCACCTTGCCTTCCCATGTACTAATAACATTTTAGAGTATGAATCCTTGATAACATGTTTCATCTTTGCTATTCAATGGAATATCTAACATTTAAATGTATTTGGGGAATCATAATTGATTATCAAATAGGTCAACAAGGAGTTCCAAATGAAGGATGAAAATTTACTTCCATAAAAAAACTTGGTAGATTAATTAAAGTCAAAATTTTAATCTATCACATTTAAACATGTACTGCAAGGAAGCAATAAGATTGATTCAATGGCCACTTTAGGCTCACTCATTATCCTCCCTGAAGATATCCTCGAGGGTAATTTTATGATTAAACATCTAATTATCCTAACCTATCAATCAATAGATCCTCTTTAAATCTATACAATTGACAATCCCAACCTCCCATGGTAACATGAAATTTATAGGTACCTTCATCCATTGTACCACTCAATACACCATCCTTTGCAGCATGCTCTATCAATGAGGTTATGATGGGACCTCATTAAGGTGTTTAACATTAGATGAGGAATTTCAATAAATTAGTGAGGTCCATGATGGTATCTATAGAGGGTACATCATTGGAATGGCCCTTGCCAAAAATATCCTTCAAATAGGATATTACTGGTCAACCATGGAATGGGATGATTATTAGTACATGTGCAAATGTGTGGCTTGCCAAAAACATGGGAATATTATCCACACACTGGTATAAGAGTTATAACCTATCATGAGTCTAATGCCTTTCTCTGTATGGGTCCTTGATTTGATTAGTAAGATTAATCCTAATTCCTCTGATGGGCATAAGTTTATATTCCACATATTTCACCAAGTGGGTAGAAGCAATGCTACTAACCTATAAAATAAGCCTCCACATATTCATATTCATACTTAATTAGATCATTTTCCATTTTGGTATCCCTAATAACATAATTTATGATAATGGTAAATCATTCAAAAATCAAGAAGTTGAGGCCTTATGTTAGAAATATCACATCATGCAGCATTTCTCCTCTCCATATTATCCCAAAGGCAATGGATAGGAAGAAGCAACTAACAAGACTCTTGTAAATATTTTTAAGAAGATTATCAATCAAGCTGGATGTAATTGGCACACTCAACTATATCCAACATTATAGTCTTAAAAATCTAGTGTTCACACACCTATATGAGCTACTCTATATGCATTGGTCTATGGTGTGAAAGCCATATTAATAGTAGAAGTAGAACTCCCTTCTCTTTAACTCTTGTTAAGAGGAATCACCACTGATCACAATCTTAGGCAAGAATGATTGTAGGAATTAGAGCTCCTAGATGAAAAGAGATAAAGGGACTTGAATCACCTTTGAGCATATCAAAATAAATTCAAGAATAAATATCGTAAGAATATTTAGGCTAGGGAGTTCAAAGTGGGTAATTTAGTCCTCAAACATAATCAAGATAACACTAATGTAGAAGGTGATGTGAAGGGGAAGTTTAAGGCCAATTAGTTAGGCCCATATGTCATTATATCTAAGTTTAGATCAGGAGTGTATAAGTTGGCCATGATTGAGGGAGGAGAATTGGATGATCTTATAAATAGCAAGCATCTTAAGAACTTTTATAGCTAGTTCAAATACTTCATCTTCCATCTAATGGTATCTATCATCCACTCCATCTAT
>JARHVA010005758.1:455000-472500 GCA_037957365.1 Torreya grandis
ACATTTTGTTATGAATTGTTTTAAAAATATTATCATCAATTCAAATTAATTACTTTTCTTTTCTACACACAATTATTGGAGGTGTTGTTATTAGTGGAATCCTTTGAGAGGGTGTTTCAAAATCATTATATGTTTCCATGATTTTTTTTTTATTGTTTGTTTCTTCATTATAAGTTTCCATGAAATTTTCTTCATTATTAATTTCATCATTATTTATGTCCTTTAAATTTATTCATTAATTGTGGGTAAAGTATCATACATAGGTTCTTCATAGACAAAATAAAAAAACTTTAAACTTTGAATGTGAATTTCCAACATTATCTAATTTATTAATGTCAATTTCATTATAATTCAATTTATTTTTGTGAATTTAATCATAATTCAATTTATTATTATCAGTTTCATCATTATTCAATTCATTATTATCAATTGCCTCATTAGCTAAGGCATCTACCTCATCAGGGTTAGTGTTTGTACCTTATATGGAACAAAATACTTGCATTCATACCTTGTTTTTTTCTCTCAACTCTTCTAATTGATTTGGTGTTTTGTTCTTCAACTTATTCATATTCCTTGAACATGACCCGAAGCCTATTGTGATAAAAGCAACCAAGAAAGTACTTCAAAATATGGGGTTGAAAAATAAACTATAAAATGTACGCAGAGAATATGCAGAGTGTGTAGGGAATCTCTGTGGGGACAACAATCTTGATTTAGGACAAAAATAAACATTAAAAAGTAAGATTTTGTCTATAGTTTAAGAAACATGTATGCGTTCCTTGAAGTATATGCATATACTATAAAAATAATCATAAAGGCTCATATTCAATGCATAAAATCCTTATAATACTATAAAATGATGCAATAAGACTATAATATGATGCATAAATCCCTATTGTGATGTAATAAGACTATAAGATATTGTAATAAGGCTATCATATGATGAAATAAGGCTCAATATGATGTAATAAGATTATCATATGATGTAATAAAACTATCATATGATGCAATAAGACTATCATATAATGTAATAAATCTCTAATATGATGCAATAAGGCTATCATATGATGAAATAAGGCTCAATATGATGAAATAAGATTTAATATGATGCATAAATCCCAATATGATGCATAAATAACTGATATGATGCAATAAGACTCTTGATAAGACTATGAAGTAATAAGATTATCATATGATGCAATAAAGCTCAATATGTAAGATAAAATGAGATAATTTTGTTCCAATTCCCATCATGGGTCCTTACAAAATTAGGTGAATAATGGGTTCACAAATTGGCACTAATCACATTCATGAATTTATAAGTTTGTAATGAAATAAGGGAAGTTAAGGGTTGTGTTTATAATAAAATTAGGATTTAGGGTTAAGGTTTAAGTGTAATGGGTTTGTAAATGTGTATATGTCATGAAATTAGGGTTTAGGGGAATTATACATGTTCAAGTGATAAAATTAGGGTTTATGGTCAACATGTCTCAAAATGTGAGCTAATTTAGCCCTTTTAATCACACTATAGACTCCAATTTAGGCTCAATGGGTTTAAACTAGTCACATTTGCATTGGTATTTGTATTTTTGATTAAATTAGGGTTAGTTAAGCCATATATGTTGCATAGATTATACAATTTATTGGGTCATAAATTTGGTTTAGGGGCTCAATTTTGCGCAAATCATGTCCCTAATTACACCAATTGACTAACTAGTTCAATTCATGATAGAATCATACTTAATTTTGTCCCAAATCATATATCATGCTCTTATGGTTACATCAATAAGGGGTTCAAATTGGCCTCCCATGCATCTTTGATTGAATAAATTAAGTCTTTGGTTCATTGTATATATACATGATAAAATTATAGGGTTAATTTCACTCCAAATCACATAATGTCAATAATTTAAAATAGGTTCATACATGGCTTATTTTGACCCTAATTACCCATATTATTGAACTTGATTGTGAGACGTGTGTACATCATACACCTACAAGTGTTAAAGTTATCAAAGATACATTAGGTCCTAGAAGTTTCATAGTCGACAATGCACCAAGAGGCCAAATCTAATTTCATATCACCATATGCACCTCATACATGCTCAAAAGTGTCAATACTATTAGAGGTATCATGTCCTAGAAGCATTAAATAGTTATCATAGCCCAATGAGGATTGATACAATTATATGTCACCATGTGTATCTTGTACACACATATAAGTGTTAAAGATCTAACTATAAAGTCTTAGAAGTATCAAATTTGTCAGATCCTTAGGATGCCCAATCTAATCAAAGATTTCCACAAGTAGATCTAGTACACCTAAAGAAGTTTTAGAGTTTTTAGATATGTACATACATTCTAGATCCCAAAAGCATTAGAGATGTTAGTACCCCAAGAGTCCTAATCCAATTAGAGATGGCCACGAGTACTTCTATACACCAAGTCACCTATTAGAATAGATAAGACTAATAAGTTAGGCTTGGCCTCACTATGTCAAGTCATCAAAATTACTCAATGATAACATCATTAATAATAAACACTTGTAAAAATATGAACACATCTTAGATACCATGAGGGTCAAATCTAGGCATGTACATGCTGCAATCTCTAAATTTATTAGCTCACATGAGTGGAAGTCATAATATTTTATACCTAGATAGGTCTCATCACCTCTAACCAATCCAACTAAGGCATATTAACAAATATCTTACATACATATAAGCCAAAAATGTTTAAATATTGACATTGATCCCATCAACTCAAGTCTAGTAAATAATTCACATGATACGAGCCTCTGATAGGTTGGGCCTAGCCCCACTGTGTCAAGTCATCAAAAGTACTTAATGATCTTATCAACAATAAGAGACAATTGGAAAAATATGAACACATCTCAAATGTTATGAGGGCCAAATCTAGGCATGTGCATGTTACACTCTCTATATTTATTAGCTCACATGAGTGAAACTCATGATCTTTGATACCTTGACAGGTCTCATTACCTTCATCCAATCCAACTAAGGCTTATTCACAAATATCATACATACATATAAGATTAAAATATTTAGAGATTTAAATTGATCCCATCAACTCATGTCTAGTAAATAATTGACATCATGTGAGCCTCTGACTTACCATTACTATACAAAAATTCTCGTGTAGAACCCTTTAAGGTCCCATCTGAATTGAGAAAACACAAAACATTATCAGTTTCCTATGTATGTATTAAAATTGTTTAGATCCCTATACCTTGAATTATTTCTAGATCCCAAAGTACATTCATATTATGTTCTAGACACATATGACAAAACACAATTTAGTAATAAACTTCTCAACCTCAAATCCCAAGATAGAGCAAGAATACTAAGATACTAATTTCTTGTAGTCCACATCATAAGGTTTAAGCTCATTAAAAAGAAATATAAATAAGATGATTGAATATATGTAAAAAATATATAATCTTGAAACATTTGATGAAGGGGTGCATAATGGTATTCAAATTTTGATGAACCATCTATATGAGGTGAGTAACATCATCCACATGAACAATTATTGGGTCCCAATGCTCAGTATCATCCTCGAGGTGAATCATGTATCATATTTAGGGGACGTGTTGTCACCTTTAATGTATCTTAAAAAATATGGATAGATTTTGAGTTGGGGTAACTTATACATATGTCATACTTGGTCAATGTCAGGTCTATGCCACCTTATATTTCTAAAGCATAGCAATCCTTTAATGGTTTTAAACAAGGTTCCTTATGAATTTAGATATTTTATAAGCTATACATTCATCACTATAGGAACAACTTCTTAAAAATAACATCTTAAAACCACATCATCACTAATGGATACATGTGACCATTTCAAATTTATTGAGTTGAAAATGACATCTTGGACAAACCAAAATGTGTACCCAAAGACCAAAATATCAAAATATAATAAAAATGTGTACCTTGTACCGATCATCCTACTTTCCTATCTTACTATCCCAATTACATAGTAAGGTATAGAACTCTTTAGTATTGATAAGCACCAAGTGTTGTCTAGCTTATTTTTGAGTTTGCAATTGTTGCATCCATGGTGTAGATAGGATTAGTTCCATATCAATGACACACTCTTGAGATGAGGTGGGAATGGATGGAGTGGTTGATGGTTGTCCCATGTGTGTTGGAGGAGTAGATGAAGGAGGTACACAGAATGGAGGATTAACCATATTTTCACAAGGGATGTTAATTTTAGGCAAAATTTGAACAATGTATTTGAATATATAGAAGGGAATCTTAAATAATTGTAATAATAGAATACTCTTGTTAGACTTTAAATTGGGAACTCAGAATGCACCTATTGAATTAGATGCACTGAGTGACCTTGGAGGAAACTTAAGGGACTTTATTCATCACATTTTAGGAATATTTTTAGGAACATCAAAGGCATGATTCATAGGTATTTGGATCCATTAAATAGAATTATTGAAATAGATATCCAAGAGATGGACTATTACATCAAGGGCTCAATTCTTATTTCTACTTACACAAGATTATCTATCCTACATAGTCCAATTGAATGGGTTTTCCACTTAAACAAATTAGTTCAAAATTTATAAATAAAGGGATTTGGTTAAAAATATCAAATAAAAAATAAAAGGGTAAGATAGGATTTTAGGTAAGTAGGATAATATCAATAAAAAACATGAAATTTAAGGGTAGGTAGGATTTTAGGCAAGTAAGATAGTAAGGCATATCTGTGTTCTACTATAAGAAACACAAAATTTGGTTTTTTTGTGTTATTTCAAAACAACATGTATGCATTATATAACACATATGCATTATTTGAATTTTAATTCAAATCTGAGCCTCTAGGCTCAGAAATGGCTTGGATTTTTGATCCAAAGGCTTGTGACTGTGTATCTATAGCCAAGACCAAGAGTTTTTAAAAAACCAACAAATTTCAAATTCAATTTCCAAATATGCTATGGATTTTAACATCAAAATTCAAAAATTGTTATCGTCATGATGAACACACTGCCCTCTTTCCAAATATAAGTTTTTCTAATTTTTATGCTATTTTAAGGGTTCAAACTATATTTATTTCTAACTACACCTTTTTTAAGACACTACATGCTACACATATACATGCCTATTCATGTTTAAGTTATTTTTTTTTTGTTGATCCAAGTGTAAAACAAATTATATGGTAACAAACTTGGCCTAATTCTACACACACACACACACACACACACACACACACACACACACACACACACACACACACACACACACACACACACACACACACACACACACACACACATATTAAGGTAGTTAGGGGGTTGCATAGTCGGCTATCCATTTTTTATTAGTTTTCAAGATCTACTTAATTAAAAAATTAATAAAAAATTATTGATTGAAAAATTATAAAAAAAATCTGTAACACACTAGAAGATCTTATCTAAATATTCACCAAAGAGTTTCAAAAAATACATAATGATGCTAAGAAAATGGTGGGCTGCACGACCATCTATCTACTATGTTTTATTGAAAAAATAGGAGGTCCTCTTCAAATTTTAGATTTTGACCTATTTATACTTAACCATTTTTTAAATAACATAGTTTTTTGGAAACTAGACTTGAAATTTTACAATTCATGTTTGTATACCATCTTCAATTTTTGAGTGTAACCATCTCAAATTATATATAGAAGTTCAAATTTTAAAAATTTCAAAAAAATCATGTCTACAGGTATGCCTTTTTTGTCCCCCAAATGTGTACACTTACCGTTATAAATAAAATAAATAAACAAAGAAAAAAGACAACCAACACAACATGAAAACAAATTTTCATTTAGAACATTGAATTTTTATTTGATTAAAACCATATATTTCAATATCCTTGAAACAACATAAGGAGGGGAAAAAAATCACATAAATATTATGGGTCCTATCAAGTCTTGTAGAATAAGTGGAATATAGTATATAAACCAATGTTACCTTATTTAGCAAAAACAAATCTAATATTTCATGATTCCCACATGAATAAGGTCATGTACATAGAGTTTCAACCCTAATAGAGTTCAAATATCTTGATGAGGATGGAAGAATAATTATAGAACCTAAGTAAATATTATAAACATTCACAAACATGTTGGAGATGAGGGTGATTATGGTGTATCCAGTCAAGTTGAGTCATTTGTTTAATGCAAGTGCGATATAGGAGGATGAAACATTCATTGAGTTACTTAGATATTTTGAACATTGAGTAAAACATATGTTCAAAGGTTAGAGGCATGATACTCCCTTAACCTCTATCATGTATTGGAATATGTGTGGTGAAAATTTAGGTAACATAAAATATTTCTTATTCATGTGATAATTTTATATATTTTAGTAGTGTCAGTCTATGAATTATCCATAGACTTAGTATAATATCTATAGGAGGTATTGATTAGTATTGTATCATCATATTATGAATTATGTTCCTAATGCAAAGTAGTGAATGTTTACTCATTAAAGTGGCCCAATCATATATTTATAGTATTCTATTTTATAATTAATAATTGGTATGAATCTACTTTATAATTCTCTTATTATTATTATGATAACTTTTCATTACTTTATTCTTGATATTTATTATTCCATCTATTTCTATGAATTTAATTTATATATCGAAGCATTTTCATTACAATGTTTTATTTCTACTATAGATGGAAAGGTTCTCCAATATCTATTCAATATCATATGGATTCTATGAATGTTCCATGTCTCCATAGTCCTTACTAATTATCCAAGGGAAACATGGGGGACATAAGTACATATTATGCTATAAGTTATTCCATACTATATCTTTCTTCACTATGTTTCGATAATACTATTTCTGTCAATATTTCTAATGTAATATTTCTTTAATATATGACTGTTATACCAATTTTTTGTGATCAATCTTAAAATATAATGTTATTTCTAGATTGATTTCCATTATACATATATCACGTCACCACGATCCTTTCCATTAATTTTATATTTATATATATATATATATATATATAAATAAAAAAAACATCACCTCACCATGATCCTTATATTTGATATTATGATTATGTGTTTGATATGTTTTCATGTTTATTATCACGTCAATTATTCTTGTGTGGATGAATTTTATATATGTCTAATGTTATCTTATATGATTGAAGTTCTCATCTATATGAATTTTGTATATGTTACATTAAGTTTTTATGTGCCTGCTCTGTTTCTCTTCCTAAAATGTTTATCTGTTTGATGTGCTTATTTTTTAAAAGTACCTATGTCCTGATTTTATTATGTTCTTATATAACCGATATGTTTATATGCCTATTATGTTACTTGTCTTGATCCATATAATATAATCTTATGCTTCATTTTCTTGCCATGATTTATATCATTTAAATCTTGTGATTGTATATGTTGCTATGACCTTTATAACGAACGTGTATAAAGTAAAAAAACATTTTCCTTTCATACATTTCTCATTACATTATATATTTTTGAACTAATAAGTAAGTTTTATAAAATTTGAAATAATTTATATGTGATATATTTCTTACATCTTAAATTGACATGAAAAATATATTTTATTATACATTCTTAAATGTTGCATCTTTTTATTTTATATTATTAAATGATATTATATTATTTGTATCTTGTATGTTAAAAATACTTTACTTGTACTATATCATGATCCCACAATGGGAAAAATATACTAAAGATTATGTTTATATCATTTCCTTGAAGATTATTTTTTTCTTTCTCATGGGGACGTGGTTACTTGGGATAATATGTTCAAAATATATGTAAATAAAATATTAGGAAATTTCTCCCTTATATGAGAGTTTACCCCACTTCATTTTATTCTTATGGTCTCATTTTTCATTATCATTGTGATTTTTTTTTTTTTAAATGATATGTTAATGATAAAGTTATCATTTTTTTTATCATTATATGATTGAATACATTTTTTATAACCTTGATAAGGTGACAATTTCTTGATTTTTTCATTCTCCATGTGCTCCACTCATATTTTTAAAAGGATTTATATTCTATATTTATTATTGTCATTATTATGATGTTTTTCAATGTATTCAAAATATTCTTAAAAATATGGAATTAAAGTAGCATTTTTAAATGGTTTCAAGGTCAAAAGTTTAATCCCCGATGCTCAATGATTAAGTGACTTAAATTGTATTTTGGATGTAGAGTTTTATGGTTTGATAATATATAAAGTTGCAAATACACTTCATATTTATATCTATTTCAATAGTATGATGAATTCAGGAGACTTTTATTTTCATGCTCAATGATTAAATGATTCAAATTCTATTTTGGATGTGGAGTCCTATAATTTAATAACATGTAAGGTTTCAAATGCACTCCATATTCATATCTACTTCAATGATATGATGGATCCATGAGACTTTTTGTTTCATAACAAGGACAATGTAGGTATCTTATAGTTTAAGTAATTCATATTTTAACATTTAATGTTTTTCATCTTACCTTTTTTATTTAGGAAAGATAAGTTATTTTGTACTATCATTTTTGAATCTTTTTTATGTGTCTTTACTTTAAAATGTGTACCTATGTCAACCAAATTATGATTATTCACACTTTAAATTAAAGCATTATGTAAAACCCTGACAAATTACTCTTTAAAATTTATTTATTTTTATTTATATCATTTTTATAGATATATGGTTGAGTCACATTTAGGCATTGTAGACCTATTGTCTTCTTCTAACATTCTAAAATCTTTATATTCAAGTGTATGTTATCTTATCATGAAATTAGTTTATTATTTAAGTCCCATTTAATTTAGGTGTACACATTGCCCTTTCCACATTTTTTGTCTTATTTATTATAAGTCAACATACATGTCAATATTTATTATATTTGAATTCAAATCATAAATAAATAGACATACAAAATAGTTCATTTGAATGAAAAACAATCATTGAAAAATTTATTATTATCTAAACTATTATAATATTGTGGAGAACTTCAAAACATATAACTTAAAGATATATTTATTTACCAAACATTTTTGTTCCAATCTAAAAAGCTTTAACAATTAAAAGGTCAAAAAAATCATTTTAACCACTCAAACCCAAACGTAAAGTCCAAACATTATTTCTTTAATAATATGAAAAAATAAAAACTAACTCATTACATGATGACAAGAGTTGCATCACACAAATTTAGTAAAAGTGGAAGAATAAAACCCAAAAAAACGGACGCAAAAAAGATAGAATTCAACCACCAATATCTCACCAAGAATAGTTTTACGGTTTTGATAGAGCATTTTGACAGCCTTAGAATCTTTTCAAGATCAAGGTTATATTTTCAGGTTATATTTTCAAGCAATTATTCTAGTATTTTTGGTTGTGTATTTCCAGATTTATTTTGCAGAGACAAATTTATGATAAACAATAAATAAAATAAAATAAAAACCTTTTATTTATATGTATTTTTATATATGTGATTATTATAATTAATTAAATATTATTTATCATATTTTAAATGTATTAATACATATTTAATTAAAATTTATTACAATTATATAGATATCTATATAATTGTCTAATATCATAATATACATTTTTATAGATTAAAAATTTTGTCAAATATTTTTTGTTTTTACAAAATTTAATTAAAAATAAATTTAAAAAAAAACACTCTTTTATTAAAAGGTTAATAAAAGAATATTTTTTTGTTAGCGGACGAAGAGTAAGTTACTAAGGTGATGGTGGATAAAATAAGTCTACATTTACTAATGAAGGGGGAGATTACGGGGGGAATTTTTTTTTTAACTTTAGTTTTTTTTTAAATAAAAAATAATAATCATAAAATTCATTTGAAATATTAAATTTATTTAATTTAAATTATTTTTAAATAGGTATACTATTTATTAACACTTCAATTTAGATTTTTGAAAAATATATATATTTTTTATCATAATAAATCATGTCACTTTGATTTCACTTTTAAAGGCATATGACATATTGTTTTCATGTCTTAATTAAAGAGAAACCCTTCATAATTACATTGAGCCCACGTCCACTAAGCTGCAACTAAGTTGGCCAAACAACAGTGAATTTTTCTATCCCTTCATGTGCGCATGCCTTCTGAAAGTTGGGACACTTCTAAACCTGTCCAAGACTGCATTCTGTGCTCTTTTGTTTTCAAAGGTGCTGGAATGCATTTATGTCTCCAGCCTAATCGAAAAGAAACAGAAATTATTGCAAGGATGTGCAGTACAATTGTACAAAGTCATTATTAGCTACAAGCTAACGTGAATCAGCCACGCTTTGCAGCGTACCAGGGAAGTCAGATGAATGGGAGAGGTTTGTAAATTGTTGGCTGACAGGAAGGCTTTGCCAAAACTGACAGCTTCTTGAACCTTGTGCCTTTCCAAATGCCGAGTAACTAATAAGTAATTTAGTACAACCTAAGATTCCCATTTTTACAACGTTTGTTTTAGGGGAATGGGTAGACTGACTTAGAAAACTAAAATATTCTATTGTGATAGTGTTGGTTGGCCGTGTTGAGCTAGCACACTTTGTATTGTAATTTTAGGTTGTGAATATCAACATGTCATTTTTTTAATGCCATTTTTTTATTGCAATCATATAGGTGTTCTATTTTCAATATTTTTTTAATTAATTAATATATGAATATTTTGTAATAAAAAGGAGGTTATGGTATGATAAATTTTGTCAAAATTGATATATTTTTCTAAAAACATCGAATACGATGATAATATTTTATACTTCACTTAAAAATTAAGAATATATTACAATTTTTTAAAGTAAATCACAATTAATTTAATTAAACTATTCCGTGGCTCAAACAACCAAACAAAATGTATTTTATTCAAACAATATATTTATTAGAAATACTTATTTTATAGAAAAATATAAATCTTAAGCAAACATTAGAAAAGGGACAATCAAGCGGCCAGGGAGCAGCAATAGACAATCCAATAATCATTTCGTCTTAGGACATAGCTGTAGTTGAACCACCTTTAGCTTCAACCCCAATCTTAGTTATCGTTACAACTCCCATCTCTGTAATTCATCCCCCATCTATTTCTATAATTCCTATACTCCAACAAGTCCTCCTATCTCCACTCTTCATTGACCTCAAGTTACTCCGCCCTTCATTCCCACCAGTTTACCGATGTCAATAAGTCCATTGCCCACATTTCAATCCCCTGAATTGGACACTTAGTTCTCCCCTCAAGTGGACACATCCGTTTCCATTACCCCCACCTCTTCCACTTCCATAGTAACCCCAACCCCTACAAGAGAGGTAGAGAAGTATCAAGATACTAATACAAATATGGACCCTCAACCTATAGATGGGATAGAGGTGGAAAAGACATCTACCAAATAATCAATAGAAATATTAGTACATGATACAATACTTGTATCTATGCCCACTAGTGCAACATCTTCAGCTGTAGATTCTCAAGTGATAATATCAAAACAATAGGATGCTACCTCTAGTTGGTTATCACAGGTAGTGGGGAAGAAATGCAAGCAGATGGTATCCCAAAGTACATTGGATTTTGGTCTTTCAAAGACATACTAGAAATCCAAGACAACTCCCCAAATCATTTCAAGAATATTGTATGACTCAATAGGGGAAAGGTATGTAGAAACTGCTGTACCCCCACTAGACAAACAAAAAGAAGATCTAGTAGTGGGGGATTACCAGGTCTCAAAAGTTCACCTTGGACATCCTACGAGAGAGGGGTTGAAACATGACATTAAATCCAACATTAACTCCCTCTTTGTGAAAATGGATAGTGACAATCTCACTAAGGAGGAGCTGAAGAACAAGGTTGAACAACTAAAGACTACATTGAAGAAATACATTGAGCCCACTGATCAACCAACACAACCTATCACTCAGATCACAGATTCGAAAACCGTTGATGTAGTGACATAAATTGACATCATGGAAATGGCCACCAAGGAATTGGCAAAGGAGATCATCTCAAAATGCAACAAATTTATTGATATAGTGATGGACCATTTTACCACTCTGATAGAGAGAAGGGCCATCATGAGAGAAAATATCAACAAGTTTGAGGAAGACATAGAAATATTGAATATTTTCTATTCAAAATTAATAATTGTAGACTCAATTGATATAGACATCTTCCTTGCAGAAAATATACTTAAAAATGATGGAGATCAAGAGGAATTAGATGTAGCAGCTTAATTCTGAATAAAGATACTTATAGATGCTACCCATAAGGATAAAGTTGCACATGACAAAGCCATTGACATGCTATATGGCATTGAAGAATTATTGAATAAATTGTCATGTCAACCAATATATTATCAAGATTAGGTCGTTTTAGTAGGAAGTTCAAAATAAATTCAAAGAAGTGATAACAAACAATTCACATGAGGTACAATTTTCACCTTGAACTCTATCCACCATTTCATCAAATACCATAACACATTGGATCAGATGGGTAAAGAGATTCAAACATATAGAGCCTTCAAAAGGGAACTCTTTAATACAATTGAATATTGTGAGATAACCAACCTCTACTCCTTTGGTCTTGATGAAGATAGAGTTTTGGAGATATTTAAGGGTTTTGATGCATATATTGAGAAAATGTAGGTCAAAAAGGTTAAACAGTCAGCAGAAGTGTTGAATATAGATTAATTCTTTCTATCAAAAACATTCTTGTATATTGTATTTTCATTGTTTTAAAAATATTGTAAAGTTGCAAAAACATAACTTGTAAATTAAAACTATTATTTTTGATAGCTCCTTTTGAGAAAGATCCATGTGTAATTTACACTTTCTATTTTGACATGATGAAAGTTTTAAAAAGCAAAATTGCAAATTACACTTTTCATTTTGACAAGTTTTAAGTTGCTTGACTTGTAAAAGCACATATTGTAAAATATAATTCTAGTTTTGACAAAGTTATGTGACTTGAAACTTGTAAAAGTCCTTGTTGGCTCCCAGTTGTACACCTCCTATACTTAGCCTTGCAAATTTGAGATAAAATGGAAAGCAATGATGAAAAACCTGCTAGTATGTCATTATAGCTGAGGAAGGGTTTGGCATCATGATTAGACCGAATGCAAAAAATGACTGAGGGGTACCTACAAAGGGTATGGTCAACTCCCTACTACTTCTAGATCTACCTGAACTAAGGTGAGAGGACCTATGGGGTAGCTTGTTCACATGGAGAGATTTTACAATTCAACCTCCATGAGGATTATTGGCACAAAGAGACATAAATGCGACCATGGCACAACCAAATTTGTTTAATTCACTCAAGAAGGGTTATCACACGGAATGAATGAATGCACTAAGTCACATACAAGCTATTGAAGATAGATGGGGATGTGCATGCAGCCTTCACTCTAAATAATTTTTCAACAAGGGGATGCAAGGAAGAATGTAGTATTGGGTCTTTAAAGCACAAGATGTAGATACATGTTCAGTATGCAGCCTTTATGCATCTTTAGGGAAAATAACACTTATAGTATGCATAAGGTGTGTTATATGTAGGGTAGAATAGGGTAGAACATGTTAGATATTGACAAAAAGGGGGTAGTGTGTTGGTGGTTTTCAAACAATAAGTATTCTTTCAAAATTTATGACATCATTTATTGTAAAGATGTAGAAAACTTAAATGCAAGCTAATAGAACTACCAGGAGTGATTTGCACTCATTGGTTCCAATGAAATGCAAATATCTGAATGATCCTTTAAATTCTAGAACATACACTAAAACTAGAATGCCACCTACTTTTTCTTGTCAAATTCATAAACTTAGGGTGCCCTAACAAGTTATTCAACAACATATCTTACAATAATGATGAAAGGGTTTATAATCTAAATATATGCTCAAAATGATAGCCAATAATGAGCATAAACCAAAATGTCTAATCAACAACATTTACAAAACATATTACTACACTTCATCAATAAAAATTATCATAGAAACATAATCATTTTAATTAACTTTGCAAGAAAATATTACACACATGAATGTTTTAAAATTCTGCCATGGGGACAAGCATGGTGGATTTGCTCCATGTTGGATAGGGGAGACATATAAACATGTGCTCAGAGCTTGGTAATGGTTGTACAACTACAACCACCTTAGAAAAAGGGGTAAAATACCCATAAAAGTGATCCCAAAATTTGTAAGAGCCTATACATAGAAATAAAACAAAGACCCAAAAACACAATCAACCCTTGAATAGAAGGCAAAACCTCGTATTTATACATTTTCAAATGTGGGATCATGGGTCACAATTTACACAAGTACAACATAAACCTTCAAGTCTGCCAAGATTCTTCTATCTGGAATATGCCCTTTTTCCATGCCATGAAATCTTCACCTATTTTCAAGAAGAATCATTATTGAAACTACCTTTGCAAGGAATGATGAATATGTGCAACAAACCTTTGATCTTTTGACTAAAGATGCCCTTTTGCACGAGATGGAAGGAGAACATTCATGGTGGAGGCTGAACAAACCATTTGTCTTTTGTGAAACTACCTGAAGATGACCTTGACCACTTGTTTGTATAGTTGGAACCTCTTGAACAACTACCTTTCCTCTTATGCACTCCATGGAACAACTTGCTCTTGCAATGATGGCATGGTAATATTTTGGATCCATGGCTACATGAGAGATCTTCCTTGGAGTGGCTCACTTTGATCTTGCAAGCCTTCAATTTCTCTCCCATGGAGGAGCTTGAACAAGTAAAAAAAGTGAAAATACAACTTAGGTCATTTCACCCTTTTACACTTTTTCTATATGCCCAGTTATAAGAATTTTAGTTATTGGGTGAAGATTGAAGACCCATTACTTTCCCTTGGTCTACAGAAGGCACACTTTCTAGGTTTAAAGATTTTATGAATTTCTTTTCAAGTCCATTAGATCCTTTTTGATTTTTTCCCACTCAGTCATTCTACTCACAAAATTTAGAGGTGCTAGTGCACTTTGCACTTTTAGAGAAGGTGCAAAGTGCCTATTTGATTCCACCTTCTGTCGAGTCCCATTGTCATTTCCTTTTCTTCCAAATAATGCAAAATTGTAGGAACACGCTACACTTTAGGGAAGTGTGTTTGGGAAGGTGCATCTTTGCCATACTTTCATGTAGATTTTGACCACTCATTTTGTACTTGATTTTATAGCCATACACCTTTGATGGAACTTTAAAGTATCTTTTTATAATTTTTGAACATGCCTTTGGCCACTCAGAATCCTGCCAACCTACCATGTCTTTTCCACACTTAAAGAATTAATTTTTTTAATTCTTTGAATGTACACGTGGAAAATCCCTAAGGGTATGGAGATGAATATTATGTAAGCCCACATAGGCTCATGTCATCCATGCTAGCACCCCTCAATATCCTACATCATTCTCTTATTGTGTTTCAATACTTGAGAGCTACATTTCCAATGTGGAAAGTCTCATGATTTATATTACCTTCTGGTTTGTCTATTAACACCTTTGCATTCCTTGGGTCCACAATATCTCTTCAAACTAACTCAGTTCTTACATGGCTCCACTATGGAATTTTGCTCATTAATCCTTAAAATTTGATTGTTTATCATATTAGGACACATGTCATTTCCTTATTGTTCCTAAGCCCTCTAAATAGTCCATCTTGGATTGCACCGATAGATCTATGTGCATGAATCGTTGTGAACCATTGATCTTGATCTAAAAGAACAAATGCCATTGGCTGTGAGCTATATTTGGCCTTGAGGTCATACCACTTGGTGGCCTCATGGGCTTTCTACACCCTATAATGTAAACCTTTGCCTTGGCTAGCACTCTTTTGCCATGTGGCAGTCCCGCTTTCATTCCAAGCTTTGTTGAAAAGCTCATTCTACCATGGATTAAATTTGATGTCTATGTGCCTATCATTTTATGTCCACATGAACGTCTTTGATGGGTGCACAAATGTTAAGTTTAATCCCTAATGGATCTCCATCATGGCTTAAATTTGAGTTTGTACCCTTATCATTTGATGTTTGCATGAATGTATTTTATGGGTGTGCAACTATTAAATTTAAGCCCTAATGGATAATTACTATGGCTTAAATTTGACACTTGCATGTCCATTATTTGATGTTCACATGAACGTCTTTGATGGGTATGTGACCATTAAATTTAAGCCCCAATGGATAATTACCGTTGCTTAAATTTGATGTCTACACACTTGTCATTTGACAGTTACATGACCATCAATGACCATCAATGACGTCGACATGAACATAAAATTTAGGTCGTAATATATAATGCTTGAGCTTAATTTTGACATCTACGTGATTGTCAATGATGTTTGCACGACCATCACACTACTTGTTTAACTTTTTAAAAGCCTATATCTTAAATTAGATAAAACGTGAAGGCACTAGGCTTACAGGGGATGTTCATGGTTACCAAAGTGGGTGATTTAGTCCTCAAAGAGAATCAAAAGAACACTAATGTAGAACGAGATAAGAAGGGGAAGTTTGAAGCCAATTGGTTAGGCCCATATGTCATTATGGCCAAGTTTGGATCAGGGGCATACAAGTTGGCCATGCTTGAGGGAGAAGAATTGGATGATCCCATGAACATCATGCATCTAAAGTGATTTTACACCTAGTCCAAGTATCCTCATCTTTTATCTATAGGGTATCTACCATCCACTCCATCTATCCATCACCCTTCCCAATCAATCCAAAAAAAAAAAATCCATCCAATGGTGAAAACTAGTCTTCTAGTGCCTTGGGAAAGTACCATGAGAAAATTAGTTTTTGGCATCATGGTAAAATCACCCTGACCCCTAGTCTCAACAATAGAAATCCATCAAGGAGGTTATGTATAACAAGGCAACATCATCACTTCAACAAGTGGAGAATAAGAGGGTTGGTCGAAAGCTATTTGTTAGAGGGATCCTCTTGAGTCATTTATCCATAATTGGTGTATATATAGCCCCATGTCCTATCCATATCCACATCATCCCCATCATACCTCTAAAAATCTTCTTTGATAGACACATCTCCTTTTAGCCTTAGCTAGTCCACGACACAATTTTCCATTCATTATTATTACTAAGCCTTGGGTCCACACCTTCCCACTATCTAATGTCATTATGGAGGGTCATAATAACCTACAAATTCTCTATCCAAAGGTTTCTAACAAATGTTGTGCTATTGATTCTTGGAGGGTCATCATGACCCCTATAATTGTAATCTATCTAGATTGTTCACCATACAAAAGCTCGTAGGTGTTACATATCTTGTATATAATTCTCACATCATGCGATTCTTTATATATACCCAACCTTTATCACTTCATCATCATTTTTATCATCATCTCCCAGTCAAAACTACATTGGCCTAAGGTCTTTTTAGACTATGTAGGAAGCACTTGGCCACATTTTTGTGCCCAAGGATATCTCAGCCACTATCTCCATCATCCTATTC
>JARHVA010005758.1:477500-532500 GCA_037957365.1 Torreya grandis
AATTTCCAACATTATCTAATTTATTAATGTCAATTTCATTATAATTCAATACATTTTTATGAATTTCATCATAATTAAATTCATTTTTATTAGTTTCATCATTATTCAATTCATTATTGTTAATTTCCTCATTAGCTAAGGCATTTGGCTCATGAGGGTTAGTGTTTGTAACTTGTATGGAATAAAATACTTACATTTGTACCTTGTTTTTTTTCTCTCAACTCTTCTAATTGATCCAGTGTTTTTTTCTTCAACTTATTCCTCTTCCTTGAATGTGAAATGGAGCCCATTTTGACAAAAGCAACCAAGAAAGTACTTCAAAATGTGGGGTCCAAAAACAAACTGTAAAATGTACACAGAGAATATGTAGAGTGTGCAGGGAATGTCTATGGGGACAATGATATTGATTTAGGATAAAAATAGACATTGAAAAATAGGTTTTTGTCTATACATCAAGAAACATGTATGCATTCCTTGAAGTATAGGCATACACTATAAAAATAAGCATAAAGGCTCATATTCAATGCATAAAATCCCCTATAATACTATAATATGATGCAATAAGACTTAATAAGATTATAATATGATGCATGAATCCCTATTATGATGCAATAAGACTATCAGATATTGTAATAAGGCTATCATATGATGAAATAAGGCTAAATATGATGTAATAAGGCTCAATATGATGTAATAATATTATCATACAGTGTAATAAGACTATCATATGATACAATAAAACTATCATATGATGTAATAAGACTATCATACAATGTAATAAATCTCTAATATGATGCAATAAGGCTATCATATGATGTAATAAGGCTGAATATGATGAAATAAGGCTGAATATGATGCATAAATCCCAATATGATGCGTAAATATCCAATATGATGTAATAAGACTCTTGATAAGAATAAGAAGTAATAAGATTATCATATGATGTAATAAGGCTCAATATGTAAGATGAAATGAGATAATTTTGGCCCAATTCCTGTCAAGGGTCCTTAAAAAATTAGGTGAATAATGGGTTCACAAATTAGCACTAATCACATTCATTAATTTATGCATTTGTGATGAAATAAAGGAACTTAGGGGTTGTGTTTGTTATAAAATTAGGATATAGGGTTAAGGGTTTAGTGTAATGAGTTTGTACATTTGTATATGTCATGAAATTAGGGTTTAGGGGAATTGTACATGTTCAAGTGATAAATTTAGGGTTTGTAGTCAACATGTCTCAAAATGTGAGCTAATTTAGCCCTTTTAATCACACTGTAGACTCCAATTTAGGTTCAATGGGTTTAAATTGGCCACATTTGCATTCATATTTATATTTTTGATTAAATTAGGGTCAATTAAGCCATACATATTACATAGATTATACAATCTATTGGGTCATAAATTTGGCTTAGGGGCTCAATTTTGCCCAAATCATGTCCCTAATTACACTAATTGACTAACTGGTTCAATTCATGATAGAATCATACTTAACTTTCTCCCAAATCATATATCATGTTCTTATGGTTACATTAATAAGGGGTTCAAATTGGCCTCCCTTACATCTTTGATTGAATGAAATAACTCTTTGTTTCATTGTATATATACGTGATGACATTTTAGGTTTAATTTCACTCCAAATCACATCATCTACACAATTTAAAATTGGTTCATACATGACTTATTTTGACCCTAATTACCTCTATTATTGAACTTTATTGTGTCATGTGTGTACATCATACACCTTAAAGTGTTAAAGCTATCAAAGATACATCAAGTCCTGGAAGATTCATAGTTGAAAATGCCCTAGGAGGCCAAATATAATTACATATCACCATATGTACCTCGTGCATGCTCAAAAGTGTCAACACTATTAGAGGTGTTAGGTCCTAGAAGCATTAAAGAGTTATCATAGCCCTATGAGTATTGATATAATTATATGTCACCATGTGTATCTTGTACACACATATAAGTGTTAAAGATCTAACTATCTAGTCCTAGAAGTATCAAATTTGTTAGAGCCTCATGATACCCAATCCAATCAAAGATTTCCATATGTAGGTCTAGTACACCTAGAGAAGTGTTAGAGTTGTTAGATATGTATATACATTATAGATCACAAAAGCATTAAATATGTTAGCACCCCAAGAGTCCTAATCCAATCAAGGATGGGCATGAGTACTTTTGTAGACCAAGTGGTCTATTAGAATAGATAAGACTGATAGGTTAGGCTTGGCCTCACTATGTCAAGTAATCAAAATTACTCAATGATACCATCATTAATAAAAAACACTTTTAAAAATGTGAACACATCTTAGATGGCATGAGGGCCAAATCTAGGCATGTACATGCTGCACTCTCTAAATTTTATTAGCTCACATGAGTGGAAGTCATGATATTTTATACCTAGATAGGTCTCATCACCTCCAACCAATCCAACTAAGGCCTATTCAAAAAAATCATACATACATATAAGCCAAAAATGTTTAAAGATTGAAATTAATCCCATCAACTCATATCTAGTAAATAATTCACATGATGCGAGCCTCTAATAGGTTGGGCCTAGCCCCACTATGCCAAGTCATCAAAAGTACTCAATGATCTTATCAACAATAAGAAACACTTGGAAAAATATGAACACATCTCAGATGCCATGAAGGCCAAATCTAAGGATGTGCATGTTGTACTCTCTACATTTATTAGCTCACATGAGTGGAACTCATGATATTTGATACCTAGATAGGTTCCATTGCCTCCAACCAATCCAACTAAGGCTTATTCATAAATATCATACATACATATAATATTAAAATAATGAAATTCATCCAATCAACTCATGTCTAATAAATAATTCACATGATGCGAGCCTCCGACATGCGATTACTATACAAAAATTATCATGTAGAACCCTTTAAGGTCCCATCTTAATTGAATGAGCATTGAACGTTATTAGTTTCCTATGTATGTATTCAAATTATTTAGATCCATCTACCTTGAATTCTTTATAGATCCCAAAGTACATTCATATTAAGTCCTAGACACGTATGAGAAAACATAATTTAGTAATAAACTCCTCAACTTTAAATCCCAAGATAGAGAAAGAATATTGAGATACTACTTTCTTGTAGTCCACATCATAAGGTTTAAGCTCATTAAAATGAAATATGAATAAGACAATTGAAGATATGTACAAAATAGATAATCTTGAAACCTTCAATGAGGGGGTGCACAATGGTATTCAATTTTGATCGATCACCTGTATGAGGTGAGTAACATCATCCACATGAACAATTATTGGTTCCCTATGCTTAGCATCATCATTGAGGGGAAGAATGTCTCATATTTAGGGGACATTTTGTCACCTTTAATGTATCTTAAATAATCTCAATAGAGTTTGAGTTGGGATAACTTATACATATGTCATACTTGGTCAATGCCAAGTTTATGCCACCCTATATTTCTAAAGCATAGCCATCCTTTAATGGGTTTAAAAAAGGTCCCTCATGAATTTAGATATTTTCTAAGCTATACATTCATCACTATAGACACAACATCTTATAACAAAATCTTAAAACCACATCATCACTAATGGATACATGTGACCATTTCAAGTTTATTGAGCTCAAAATGACAACTTGTATAAAAGAAATGTGTACCCAAAGACCAAAATATGAAAATATAGTAAAAAGGTGTACCTTGTACCCATCATCCTACTTTCCTATCTTACTATCCCAATTACATAGTAAGGTATAGAAATATTTAGTATTGATAAGCACCAAGTGTTGTCTAGATTGTTTTTGAGCTTGCAATTGTTACATCCATGGTGTAGATAGGACTAGTCCCATGTCAAAGACACACTCTTGAGATGAGGTGGGAATGGATGGAGTGGTTGATGTTTGCCCCATGTGTGATGGAGGAGTAGATGAAGGAGGTGCACAGAATGGAGGATTAACCATATTTTCACAAGGGATGTTAATTTTATGCAAAATTTAAACAATGTATTTGAATACATAGGGGAATCTTAAATAATTGTAATAATAGAAGACTCTTGTTAGAATTTCAATTGGGACCTCAAAATGCACCTATTGAATTAGATGCACTAAGTGACCTTAGAGGAAACTTAAGGGGCTTTATTCATCACATTTTAGGAATGTTTTTAGGAAAATCCAAGGCATGATTCATAGGTATTGGGCTCCATTAGATAGAATTCTTGAAATAGATATCCAAGAGATGCACTGTTACACCAAGGGCTCAATTCTTATTTCTACTTACACAAGATTATCTATACTATGTAGTCCAATTGAACAGGTTTTCCACTTAAAAAAAATTAGTTCAAAATTTATATATAAAGGGATTTGGTTAAAGATATCAAATAAAAAACAAAAGTGTAAGATAGAATTTTGAGCAAGTAGGATAATATCAATAAGAAACGTGAAATTTAAGGGCAAGTAGGATTTTAGGCAAGTAATGTAGTAAGGCATATCCTTGCCCTACTATAAGAAACACAAATTTTGGTTTTTTGGTGTTATTTCAAAACAACACGTATGTGTTATATAACACATAGGTGTTATTTGAATGTGAATTCAAATTCGAGCCTCTAGGGTCAAAAATGGCTTGAATTTTTGAGCCAAAGGCTTGTGACTATTCATCTATAGCTAAGACCAAGAGTTTTGAAAAAACTAACAAATTTTAACTTCAATCATCAAATACGTTATGTATTTTAGCATAAAAATTTAAAAAATTATTACCGTCATGATGACCATGCTATCCTCTTTCCAAATATATGTATTTATAATTTTAGTCTATTTTAAGGGTTCAAACTATATTTATTTCGAACTACACCTTTTTTAGGCCACTACATGCTGCACATATACATGCCTATTCATGTTTATGTAATTTGTTTTTTAATCCAAGTATAAAACAAATTATATGTTAACAAACTAGGCCTAATTCTACACATTAAAATAATTCAATTTTATTTTTTTTAAAATTTAGTTAGGGGGGTTGCATGGTTGGCTATCCATTTTTTTATTAGTTTTCAAGATCTAATTAATTAAAAAAATATTCATTGAAAAATTATTAAAAAAAATCTAAAACATACTGGAAGATCTTATCTAAATAATCACCAAAGGGTTTCAAACAATATTTAATGATGTTCAAAAAATAGTGGGCTACACGGCCATCTATCTACTATGTTTTATTGAAAAAAATAGGAGGTCCTTTTCAAATTTTAAATTTTGACCTATTTATACTTAACCATTTTTCAAATAAAATAGTTTTTTTGGAAACTAAACTTGAAATTCTATAATTAATGTTTGTATATCATCTTCAAATTTTGAGTGTAGCCATCTCAAATTATATATATAAGTTCAAATTTTAATTTTTTTTGAAAAATCATGTCTATGGGTAGACTTTTTTTGTTCCCCAAACGTGTGCACTTGCCCTTAAAAAAAAAAAAAATAAACCAAAAAAAAAAAAAAAGACAACCAACACAACATGAAAATAAATTTTCATGTAGGACATTGAATTATTATTTGATTAAAACCATACAATTCAATATCATTGAAACAACATAAGGAGGGAAAAAAAATCACCTAAGTGTTATGGGCCCTGTCAAGTTTTGTAGAATAAGTGGAGTATAATATATAAACCAATGTTACCTTATTTAGCAAAAACACATCCAATATTTCATGATTCCTACATGAAGAATGTATGTGTACATAGAGTTTCAGCCCTAATAGAGTTAAAATATCTTGATGAGGATGGAAGAATAATTATAGAACCTAAGTAAATATTATAAACATTCACAAACATGTTGGAGATGAGGGTGATTATGGTGTATCCAGTCAAGTTGAGCAATTTGTCTAATGCAGATGTGATATAGGAGGATGAAACATTCATTGAATCAATTAGATATTTTCAACATTGATTAAAATATTTGTTCAAAGGGTAGAGGAATGATACTCCCTTAACCTATATCATGTATTGGGATATGTGTGGCCAAAATTTAGGTAACATAGAATATTTTTTATTCATGTGATAATTTTATATGTTTTAGTAGTGTCAGTTTATGTAATATCCATAGCCTTAGTATAATATCTATACGAAGTATTGATTAGTATTGTATCATCATATTATGAAATATGTTCTAAATGCAAAGTTGTAAATATTTACTCATTAAAATGGCCCAATCATATATTTATAGTATTCTACTCTATTATTAATAATTAGTGTGGATCTACTTTATTATTCTCTTATTATTATAATAACTTTTTATTACTTTATTCTTGATATTTATTATTCCATCTATTTCTATATATTTAATTTATATATCAAAGTATGTTCATTACAATGTTTCATTTCTACTATAAAGGGAAGGTTCTCCAATATCTATTCAATATCATATAGATTCTATGAATTTTCCATGTCTCCATAGTCCTTACTAATTGTCCAAGGGAAACATTGGGGACATAAGTACACATTAGTTATTTTATCCTATATCTTTCTTCACTATGTTTTGATAATACTATTTCTATCATTATTTTTAATGTAATATTCCTTTAATCTATGATTGTTATACATGTTTTTCGTGATCAATCTTAAAATATGATGTTATTTCTATATATACACCATGATCCTTATAATTGATATTACGATTATGTGTTTGTTATGTTTTCATGTTTATTATCGTGTCCATTATTCTTATGAGGATGAATTTTATATGTGTGTAATGTTATCTTATATGATTGAAGTTATTATCTATATGAATTCTGTATATGTTACATTAAGTTTTTTATGTGCCTACTGTGTTTCTCTTCCTAAAATGTTTATGTGTTTGATATGTTTATCTTTTAAAAGTGCTTATGTCCTGATTTTATTATGTTCTTATATAACCGATATGTTTATATGCTTATTATGTTACTTACCTTGATCCGTATCATATAATACTTATGCTTCATTTTCTTGCCATAATTTAAATCATGTAAATATTGTGATTTTATATGTTGCTATGACCTTTATAATGAACATGTATAAAGTAAAAAACATTTTCCTTTCTTACATTTTTCATTACATTATATATTTTTGAAATAATAATGCAATTTTATAAAATTTGAAATGATTTATATGTAATATATTTCTTAAATCTTAAATTCACATGAAAAAAATATTTTATTATACATTCTCAAATGTTACATCTTTTTATATTATATTATTAAATGATATTATATGATTTTTATCTTATATGTTAAAAATAGTTTACTTGTCCTATATCATGATCCCACAATGGGAAAAATAAACTAATGATTATGTTTATATCATTTCCTTGAAGACGAATTTTTTCTTTTCTCAAAATAGGAGCCTGTCTCATGGGAATGTGGTTACTTGGGATAATATGTTCAAAATATGTGTAAATAAAATATTAAGAAATTTATCCCTTATATGGGATTTTACCCCATTTTCATTATCAGCGTGATATATTTTTCATTGATATGTTAATGATAAAGTTATAAAAAAAATTAATCATTATATGATTGAGTGCATTTTTTATAACTTTACCAAGGTGACAATCCTTTTATTTTTCCATTCTCAATGTGCTCCACTCATATCTTCAAGAGGATTTATATTTTATATTTATCATTGTCATTATTATGATGTTTTTCAATGTATTCATAGCATTTTTAAATGGTTTCAAAGTTAAAAGTTTAATTCCCGATGTTCAATGATTAAATGATTTAAATTGTATTTTGGATGTGGAGTTTTATGGTTTGATAATATATAAAGTTTTAAATACACTTCATATTTATATCTATTTCAATGGTATGATAAATCCATGAGACTCTTATTTTCATGTTCAATGATTAAATGATTCAAGTTCTATTTTGGATGTGGAGTCTTATAATTTGATAACATATAAGGTTCCAAATGCACTCCATATTTAATTGACTTCAATGATATGATGGATCCATAAGAATTTTTGTTTCATAACAAGGACAATATAGGTATCTTATAGTTTAAGTATTTCATATTTTAAATTTAATATTTTTTCTCTTAACCTTTTTATGTAGGAAAAATAAGTTGTTTTGTACTATCATTGTTGAATCTTTTTTAATGTGTCTTTACTTTAAAATGTGTACGTATGTCAATCACATTATGGTTATTCACACTTTAAATTAAAACATTATGTAAAAACCTGACAAATTACTCTTTAAAATTTATTTATTTATATTTATATCATTTTGATAGATATATGATTGACTGGTCACAGTTAGGCATTATAGTCCTGTTGTCTTCTTCTAACAATCTAAAATCTTCATATTCAAGTGTATGTTATCTTATCATGAAATTAGTTTATTATTTAAGTCCCATTTAATTTAGGTGTACCTATCATCCTTTCCTCATTTTTTATGTCCTAATTATTATAAGTCAACATACATATCAATATTTATTATATTTGAATTCAAATCATAAATAAATAGACATACAAAATTGTTCATTCGAAATGAAAACAATCATTAAAAATTTTATTATTATCTAAATTATTATAATATTATGTAAAACTTCAAACATATAATTTAAAAGTTATTTTTATTATATAATTTTTATTTATCAAACATTTTTATTCTAATCTAAAAGGCTTTGACAATTAAAAGGTTAAGAATTTCATTCTAACCACTCAAACCCAAATGCAAAGCCCAAACATTATTTCTTTAATAATATGAAAAAATAAAAACTAACTCATTACGTGATGAGTTCGAGTCACATCACACAAATTTAGTAAAAGTGGAAGAATAAAAAAAAAAAAAAAAACCCAAAAAAAAAGAATTCAACCAGCAATGTCTTACCAAGAATAGTTTTACGGTTTTGATAGAGTGTCCAAAGCATTTTGAGAGTCTTGGAATCTTTTCAAGATCAAGGTTATATTTTCAAGCAATGATTCTAGTAATTTTGGTTGTGTATTTCCAGATTTATTTTGCACAGATAAATTTATGATAAAGAATAAATAAAATAAAAACTTTTTATTTATATGTATTTTTATATATTTGATTATTATAATTAATTATTATATTTTAAATGTATTAGTAAATAATTAATTAAAAGTGATTTATTACAATTATATAGATATCCATATAATTTTCTATCATCATGATCTACATTTTTATAGATTAAAAGTGTTGTCATTTTTAAAAAAAAAAAAAAATTTAATTAGAAGAAAATAAAAAAACAGTCATTGATTACAAAGTCAATAAAAAAGTATTTTTATTAACGGATGAAGAGTAACTTAGTAAGGTGATGCTCAATAAAATAAGTCTATATTTAAAAAATAATAATTTGTTAGCGGATGAAGAGTAAGTTACTAAGCTGATGCTCGATGAAATAAGTCTACATTTACTTATGAAGGGGGGAGATTACGGGGGGAAAAAAAATTTACCTTCATTTTAAAAAAAAAAAGAAAAAATAATAATTATAAAATGCATTTGAAATATTAGATTTAATTAATTTAAATTACTTTTAAATATGTATATTATTTATTAAAACTCAAATTTAGATTTTTGAGTATGTCATCGAGCTAGGGCAGCCATGCCCTGGCTCGTTTTTTGCTTTGTTTATTTTTGTGTTGGAAGGGAAAGGCCATCGGTTTGATAGTAGGGGGTGGGGGTCGCAACCTTGGCTATTTTTTCTGTAAACCTTTTTTCTATCCATTTTGTTAGAGCTGTGAGAGCCTTCCAGCCAACGCACTGTGAACGAACCAGTGGTGTTGTCTGGAGAGAACCTTTAGGCAGATGCAGTCATGGCTAAGAGTATGCCTTCCAGGACTGGAGTTGGTTTTAGTTTCAGTGAAGTGGTGGACATGAACTTGCCAGGACAGGAAGTGCAGGGGTATGAAAATTCCCTCTTTTCTCAGAATTCAGATGCCAAGGAATCGAATCTGCCTGGAGGATCCAGGATCATGAAGATTAACGGATGTCTTGAGAGATGCAAAGAAAGACCAAAATTGTTAATTCCTTTTGAAATGATTGCTGAGGATGTAGAATACTATTCTAATCACTCCTTGTTTTGCAAGTTCTTGGGTTTAAAAGTCTCCCTTCAATTCTTGGAGAGTTGGGCTCAAAGAGTTTGGGAACCAGAGGGAGAAAAGGAGGTTACGATGCTTGCAAACAACTACTTCATGGTGACATTTGTCTGCCTCGCTGATCGTAATAGGGTCTTTGAATGGGGGCCTTATTTTTATAATCAGGTGGGATTATTTGTAAAACCATGGCATGCAAGCTTTAACCCTTCCAAGGAGCTCCCAAATAGAGTGCCAATGTGGGTTAGATTGCCTAGATTTCCAATAGAATGTTGTCGTGAGGACGTGCTTCATATGCTGACATCAATGCTTGGAAGACCTATAGGATCTTCTACACAAACTTTGAGTAAGAAGGTGATTACTCTTTCTCGTATTTGCATGGAAATTGATTTAAGTAAACCATTTCCAGATGTAGGAGAGATGAGTATAGGTTCATATTCCTGGGTACAACAACTGGACTATGAGACCCTTCAATTCTGATGCTGCCTTTGTCACGAATATGGCCATTTGGTGTGAAGATGTCTGAAAGCCAAGCCAATGGAACAACATATTACTCCTCCTAGTGCCATTCCTAGCACTGACAAAGGGAAGAAGCCTATAGCTGGGGAGAGCAAGGGTGCTGAGCGCTTTGTTCAGGTAAAAAACTGAACTCATAGCAGAGGATTGAAAAGAACTCTAAGGGAGTGATAGAAGGAGGATACATTCAATAGGTTTGAGGTCTTGAATGAGTTGGGGCAGCAAGCAATCAATCCAAAAGTGAACAATACTGATCACCTTGAGGGGGATTCAGGATTGGAGATTAGCTCTGCTAAGCCTGCCTGTGCTATGCAAGAAGAATTTGCCATGCCTATGCTCATGGAAGGGTTGTTGGGAGTGCAAGTGACGGTGGAGCTAAATGATGATATGGGGTAGGGCGTAGAGGAAGCAACACCTATAGTACATGATGTGGCTACAATAATGGATAAAAGAGGTAAATTTACCCCTCACCTAGGCATCCTTCAAAAGGATGGGAAGAAAGGGGTTTCAGAGAAAAATGCTAAAATAGGACGTAAGAAGGACCTAGAGAGGATTAAGATGATTAGGGAGAACTTGGTGGAGTCAGGAGCTATTAAGACCCTGGATTCTCACTTCTTGACTCCTCCCAAATGATCATTATCTCCTGGAATGCAAGGGGCTTAAACAGCGGCCCCAGACAAAAAGTTTTTCAAGAATTAGTGCGTAGGCATTCTCCAGATGTTCTCTTTCTTTAGGAGACTAAAGTTTTTGTTGATTGTATGATGAGTATGACACCTAAGATATGGAGGCAAGGTCAATGCCAGTGCATTAGTGCCCAGGGATCTTCGAGAGGTGTGGCGTGCCTATGGAACACACATAAGATGAATCCTGTGTCCTAGATTTGTTTTAGGTCCTCCTTATCCATGGTTTCTTTGTGCATTGAATCAGGGGAAACTATTCTTTTCTCTAATGTCTATGCTCCAACAGATCTCTGAGGTAAGCTCGAGGTATGGAACAGTATTCAAGAGGTGCATAGTTTGTTTCCTTATTTACCATGGATTATTACTAGAGACTTTAATGCTATTCTAGATTTATCTGAGCAACGGAGAGGTATTATGAAAACTAAGCCTTCTTCCATTTTGCTTAGAGATAATATCTCGGCACTTAATCTTGTATACATTAAGCCTAGTAATGGCCGCTTCACATGGAACAATAGAAGGTTGGGGGACAGCAGTATTGCTGAGCGCCTTGACTGATTTATGGTGTCATGTTTTTGGGTGGGGGGTCGTGGTCTTCCAACTCTGAGATACTTGATTGGCTAGGCTTGGATCGCTAGCCCATAAAGCTCACTATTTCCTCAGCCAGGATGCCTCAGAGACCACCTTTTAAATTCCAGCTCATGTGGCTTAGGGACCTGGACCTTTATGGTTGTGTTGCTGCTTGGTGGAAAAGAGGCAGACTGGGATTTGGCACAGCAATGTATATTTTTGCCAAGCTCTTACAATTTGTCAAGTATCAGCTCAAGCACTAGAACAAACAATGCTTCAGAAATATTTACTAGGAGAAAAATGTGGTGCAAACACAATTGAATGATGTTACCCAGATGATTACGGAAGAGGGGGTGTCTGAATTTCTATTAAGAGAGGAAGCTAAAGCTCTAAAAGCTGTGGAGGAATGGGAGCTGAGAGAGGAAATCTTCTAGAAGTAGAAAGCGTGGAATGTTTGGCTTTAGGAGGGGGATAGGAATACTGCATTCTTCTTCAATTCAGTGAAATCTAGGCAACATGGTAATACTATTTCCTCACTGGTGATGGATATGGGGGAGACTATTCATTCTACCCAGGGTATTTGTAATGAGGCAGAGTGGTACTTTTCTTCTTTATTTTGGGAGGAAGCGCAGGGGGACTCAGCCACTGAGGCTCAAGTTCTTTCCTGTATTCCCTCTCTGGTCTCCTTGGAAATGAATGAGCATCTTATTAGTGCCATTTCTATGGAGGAGTTAGAAAGGACTATTTTTCAGATGCAAAAAGGTAAAGCGCCTAGGCCGGATGAATTCCTGATAGAATATTTCTAGGAGTTTTGGGACATTATTAAAGTTGATCTTTTGGCTACTGTTCACGAATCACAGAGGAACAAGTAGATGCTTAGGGCCCTGAACTCAACTTTCCTGGCTCTTATCCCTAAGGGGGAAAAAGCTGATCAGTTAAGTCAGTTTCATCCCATTTCCCTTTGTAATGTGACTTATAAAATTATTTCTAAGCTGATTGCTGAAAGACTAAAAAGGTGGCTTGCATTGCTTATTTCTGAAGAGCAAAGTGGATTCATGGAGGGTCATCAAATCTTGGATGGCGTGGTTGTGGCTACTGAGGCGATTCATTCGATGGCCAAGTCCAAAGAAAAGGCAATGTTCATCAAGCTAGATATGAGTAAAGCTTATGACAGAGTCCGATGGTCTTTCCTTCATTAGACTCATCACTAGCTATCCTTTGCTGGTCGGGTTTAATTGCTTCAATCAGTTGTGCAGGCGCTCCCTATATATAGGTGTATGATACAGATGGTGCTGGTGAGTTTTGTGAGAGACCTTGATTCCTTAACAAGGCAATTTTTATGGGCTAGTAATTTATCAGTGACTAAATGGAGTCTCATTAAATGGGAGGTAGTTTGTTGTCCAAAAAGGCTGAGAGGCCTTGGATTAAGACAGTCGCTACTCTCTGGTATAACTTTGGCAGCAAAATTGTATTGGAGATGGTGTGTTGAACAAGACTGGCTGTGGGATAGAATCTTATCCCACAAGTACCTGGCTGGGATTCCTCAGAGTGATACTCCTTGACATAGCTTGACAGGGAAAGGGTCAGTGATTTGGTCTACGCTCAAGAAAGGGGCTACACTCATTAAGCATGGTTTGTTCTAGATATGCATAAATGGGATGGAGGCACGGTCCAGGCAGGACTCTTGGGATGGTTTTCCACCCCTAGTAAATCAATATCCTCAGTTAAATATATTAGCACAAAGATTTTGTGAAGTTGGCTGGTCGAGGGTGGGTGATTTTATGGTGTTTTTTTGTCAGGGGCAGGTGGTGGAAGCGAGATGGAAAACACTTGAGGAATGGCTAATTGTTGGATTGGAGGTTGAGTGTGTGGAACTCCAATCCATTCTTGCTGGACGCAGTTGTAGTGCCCTTCTGGAAAGGGATGTTCTGGCATGGCCCCCAATCTGAAGGGATCATACACAGTTTCTTCTCGGTACCAAGCATTGATCTCTCAGGAATTGGATGGTGGGAGGGAAGCTCCTTGGTGGAAAAAAGTCTGGAGTAGTTTCTCTTGGCTAGAGTGTAACTGTTTCATTTGGACTTTGGCCTGGAATAAATGCTTGACATGGGATAATATCCAGAAGAGAGGATTTGTTGGCACATCGAGGTGTGCTTTATGTAGTAGCATGGAGGAAGATTCTCAACATTTATTCTTTTGATGCTCTTTCTTAGCACAATTATGGCACTTTTGGAGGGAAGCGTGGAAATGCCAGTGTGTTCATGCATCCTCCTTGGCTAATTTTTGGATGAGATTGGGGAGACTGCCCTCACTGGCTTCATTTCTACATGAGGTATGGTACACTGGTCCTATATTCCTCTTATGGCAAGTTTGGCTTGAATTAAATCATAGGATTTTTTGAGGAGAAAATTTGGGAATTCAGCAAGTATGGACTAGAATATTGGGCATGGTCCAAGAAACCATTGGAGCTATTACCCTACTATTGGCAACGAGCGATGTTAAGATAACGGAGAGGCTGGACGTACAAGGAATTTCTCTAGTCTCAGCATGTGTCAGGAGAAGTAGACAAGTGAAACAGAGAGTGCATAGGATGGGGAAATGGATGCCACCTCTTGCTAGTTGTTTGAAACTTAACACGAATGGGTCGTCCCGAGGGAATCCAGGTTTGGCTGGGATTGGTGGGATCGGCAGGGATTTTGATGGTTCAGTGGTTTTGATTTTTGTGGTTAACAAAAGAGTGCAGATAGTTAATCAAATAGAATGTTGGGAAATTTTATATGCTTTAAGGCGAGCTTATGAGTTAGGATGGAGAAAAGTGATCTGTGAGGCTGATTCTCAAGTTTTGGTTAATTTGTTTCTTGAGAAGAAGACCTCTGATGTGTGCTGGCAGCTATCACTGATTGTTTAGCAGATTCTTCAGGTCAGTTCTTGTATGGATTTAGTGATTTTCACCCATATTCCTAGGGAATGGAATAGGGTGGCCAATTTCCTGGCAAGATGGGGATCAGAAGAATTTGAAGGCCAAAAGTTTGATGGTTGGGAGTAGATGCCTTTCAAACTTCGTCAGACTTTGGAGAGGATTATTGTAGAGGATGAGAGCAAAATTGGAGCGTAAGTTTCTTGATCTTATGGTTTTTCGCAGTTTTGTTGATTCTTGAGGCATTGGCCTCAGACTGGTTTGTACTTTTGTATTCTTTATTTTAATAAAGTTTTTACCCCTCTTTTTCAAAAAAAAAAAAAAAAAAGATTTTTGAAAAATAATTTTTTTTATCATAGCAAATCATGTCACCATGCTTTCAATTTTAAAGGCATATGACATATTTTTTTTCATGTTTTAATTAAAGAGAAACCCTTCATAATTACATTGAATGACATACAATTGTATTCAATTTTCCCAATCTTTGTTATAGGTTATATTTTATGTTCAATTAAATTAATATATGAATATAAGTTTTGAATTTAAGAATTTAAAATTGAAGATCATTTTATTTTTAGATGTTCTCCTTATTATAAGATATTTTATTTTATTTTTTTTAATAAATTTATTTGGATCTCTATATATTTATAGTTTATGAACTAGAGAGATGCTTAGCCTCTCATTTTAGGTTTATGTTTGATCTATATTGATGACTTTCTAGGAACAAGTTCTCCAAGACATTCTGTACCAGGACAATTACATTCTACTTCTAACTATCTCAAATAATTAGTATTAAGAGGCCTCATGACCATCTTACAAGTTTATATGGTAAACGTGTAAGATGTCATAGATATAATGTTTCACATAGCCTCATATCCATAACACACTTCTTTCACCACTTTTAAATATTAACAATGTTTTTCCAAAACAACATGACTTTTTTTTACTACATAAAACATTCATTTCTTTGATCTTCTTCACAACATTTTATTATATTAAATTAGTACTATCTAAATACTATTTTTAGATTTAATTTTACCTTCCATATTCCTTAAAATGTTTCACTAAGCTCCCTTTTATCTTCTCTACATTATACCTTTTGTAGTCTTATGAACCAACAAATCTTAACCTTCGATACACATTAATATATAAATAATGTTAAAAATATGGATAGCAATGCCTATTTGAAATACATCTCTAATATTTTTAACGAACTGAACCGAAAAGTCCACTATTGTGTTGCCTCCAAGTGTTGTATTGATTCAAAGCGTTCGTGTTCATAACCCCTCTATGCAAGTGCTCACGTCCACTAAGCTGCCACTTAGTTGGCCAAACAACAGTGAATTTTTCTATCCCTTCATGTGCGCATGCCTTCTGAAAGTTGGACACTTCTAAACCTGTCCAAGATTGCATTCTGTGCTCTTTTGTTTTCAAAGGTGCTGGAATGCATTTATGTCTCCAGCCTAATCGAAAAGAAACAGAAATTATTGCAAGGATGTGCAGTACAATTGTACAAAGTCATTATTAGCTACAAGCTAACGTGAATCAGCCACGCTTTGCAGCGTACCAGGGAAGTCAGATGAATGGGAGAGGTTTGTAAATTGTTGGCTGACAGGAAGGCTTTGCCAAAACTGACAGCTTCTTGAACCTTGTGCCTTTCCAAATGCCGAGTAACTAATAAGTAATTTAGTACAACCTAAGATTCTCATTTTTACAACGTTTGTTTTAGGGGAATGGGTAGACTGACTTAGAAAACTAAAATATTCTATTGTGATAGTGTTGGTTGGCCGTGTTGAGCTAGCACACTTTGTATTGTAATTTTAGGTTGTGAATATCAACATGTCATTTTTTTAATGCCATTTTTTTATTGCAATCATATAGGTGTTCTATTTTCAATATTTCTTTAATTAATTAATATATGAATATTTTGTAATAAAAAGGAGGTTATGGCATGATAAATTTTGTCAAAATTGATATATTTTTCTAAAATCATCGAATATGATGATAATATTTTATACTTCACTTAAAAATTAAGAATATATTACAATTTTTAAAAGTAAATCACAATTAATTTAATTAAACTATTCTATGGCTCAAACAACCAAACAAAATGTATTTTATTCAAACAATATATTCATTAGAAATACTTATTTTATAGAAAAATATAAATCTTAAGCAAACGTTAGAAAAGGGACAATCAAGTGGCCAGGGAGCAACAACAAACAGTCCAATAATCATTTCGTCTTAGGACATCGCTGTAGTTGAAGCACCTTTAGCTTCAACCCCAATCTTAGTTATCGTTACAACTCCCATCTCTGTAATTCATCCCCCATCTATTTCTATAATTCCTATAGTCCAACAAGTCCTCCTCCTATCTCCACTCTTCATTCACCTCAAGTGACTCTACCCTTCAT
This sequence comes from Torreya grandis, assembly GCA_037957365.1. NCBI lineage: Eukaryota > Viridiplantae > Streptophyta > Pinopsida > Cupressales > Taxaceae > Torreya > Torreya grandis. The sequence continues at coordinate 494,661 of JARHVA010005758.1, forward strand.
TCCCACCAGTTTACCGATGTCAATAAGTCCATTTCCCACATTTCAATACCCTCAATTGGACACTTAGTTCTCCCCTCAAGTGGACTCTAAAGTTTCCATTCCACTTCCTTCTTCCACAATATCACTCCCCCCTTCCATAATTCCCTTTGTCTCATCTATAATTCCTTACGTTCCATTAATCACCAACACTACCCAATAGTATATAACCAAAGATTCATTCATTCATACTACAATCCCACTTGCCATCCCAACCCCTAGGATAACTACCACGTCATCTCCATCTCCCTTCATCTTTCCTACTTTACCAACCTTGAGTGTCCCAACTAATTTGCTTGATGCATTTAAGGATTTAGATTCCATACTTATATAGGTTCATCAATCCCAACTCCCTGTGTCTATTCCTCCATTGATATCACTTCCATATCCCACACCCCTAATAGACACATCCATTTCCATTACCCCCACCTCTTCCACTTCCATTGTAACCCCAACCCCTACAAGAGAGGTAGAGAAGTATCAAGATACTGATACAAATATGGACCCTCAACCCATACATGGGATAGAGGTGGAAAAGACATTTGCCAAATAATCAATAGCAATATCAGTACATGATACAATACTTGTCACTATGCCCACTAGTGTAACATCTTCAATTGTAGATTCTCAAGTGATAATGTCAATAAAATAGGATGCTACCTCTAGTTGGTTATCACAGATAGTGGGGATGATCCAAAACATAGAAGCTTTGTTTGAAAGATAATTCAAAAAACAAGAACAACACAATTATAATAATGCTATCTCTGAGAAGAGATGTTTTATTGATCAAATTTGCAAACCCAAACATATGCCTATCTCTGAGAATAGATGTCTAATTTTCATTTCGAGTTACATCTTCATTTATACATATTTTGAAGGTAGTAGGAGGATTTGTAAGGTCACCAATCTTGAGGGAGATTAAGTGGTTTGATTTCTATGATTTACAACAATATAGAATTTGAGGAATTACTATGTTTAGAAACTTACTATTTTTAGACTGCACTATTAAAATTAAAATTTGGGGCACTTCCATTTATTTTTTATGGATCAAAATTAATTGAAAAAATATCTATGCCATCTCATGATGTTCTACTCATTCTTAGATTTCCAATGGTTCAAACAGGGACTCAAACAGAGCTACGGTGCAAAAGTTATGGCTCCCAGAAGTTCTACCACCAATTGGGGTAGAACGGTCCCTTGAATTATCACCTAAAATATTACTCAGATCAGGAGAATAAATTCAAGAAGATGGTATCCCCAAGTAAATTGGATTTTGGTCTTTCAGATGCATACTATAAATCCAAGACAACTCCCTGACCCATTTCAAGAATATTGTATGACTCAGTAGGAGAAAGGTATGTAGAAACTACAATACCCCCAAAAGATAAACAAAAAGAAGATCTAGTGGTGGGGGATTACCATGTATCAAAAATTCACCTTGGACATCCTAAGAGAGAGGGGTTGAAACATGAAATTCAATCCAACATTAACTCCCTCTTTGAGAAAATGGATAGTGACAATCTCACTAAGGATTAGTTGAAGAACAAGGTTGAACAGCTAATGACTATATTGAAGAAATTCAATAAGCCCACTAATCAACCAACACAACCTATCACTCAGATCATAGATCATGAAACACTTGATGTAGTGAAATAAATTACTATCATGGAAAGGGCCACCAAGGAATGGGTAGAGGAGATCATCCAAAAATGCAAGAAATTTATTGATATAGTAATGGACCATTTTACCACTCTGATAGAGAGAAGGGCCACCATGAGAGAAAAGATCAACAAGTTTGAGGAAGAGATAAAAAGATTGAATAATTTCTATCAAAATTATTAGTTATGGACTTAATTGATATGGACATCCTCCTTATGGAAAAGATATTAAAAAATGATTGAGGTCAAGAGGAATTAGATGGAGTAACTTAATTCCAAATAAATATACTTATAGATGCTACCCATAAGGATAAAGTTGCACATGACAAAGCCATTGACATGCTATATGACATTAAAGAATTATTGAATAAATTGTCATGTCGACTAATAGATTATCAAGATTAGGTCCTTTTAGTAGATGAAGTTTAGAACAAATTCAAAGAAGTGATCGAAAAACAATTTTCATGAGGTACAATTTTCACCTTGAACTCTATCCACCATTTCATCAAATACCATAACACATTGGATCAAATGGGTAAAGAGATTAAAAAATATAGATCCTTCAAAAGGGAACTCTTTGATACAATAGAATATTGTGATATAACCAACCTCTACTCCTTTGGTCCTGATAAAGATAGAGTTTTGGAGATCTTTAAGGGTTTTGATGCATGCATTGAGAAAATGCAGGCCAAAAAGGAGAAAGAGTTAGTAAAAGTGTTGAATATAGATTAATTATTTCTATCCAAAACATTCTTGTATATTGTATTTTCATTATTGTAAACATATTGTAAAGTTCTAAAAACATAACTTGTAAATTAAAACTATTATTTGTGATAGCTCCTTTTGAGAAACATCCATATGTAATTTACACTTTCTATTTTGACATGATGAAATTTTTAAAAGGAAAACTTGCAAATTACACTTTTCATTTTGACAAGTTTTAAGTTGCTTAACTTGTAAAAGCACACATTGTAAAATGCAATTCTAGTTTTGACAAAGTTGTGGGACTTGAAACTTGTAAAAGTCCATGTTGGTTCTCAGTTATGTACCTTGTATACTCAGCCTTGTAAATTTGAGATAAAATGGAAAGCAATGATGAAAAACTTGCTACTATGTCATTATAGCTGAGGAAGGGTTTGGCATCAAGATTAGATGGAATGTAGAAAATGATTGAGAGGTACCTACAAAGGGTATGGTCAACTCCCTACTACTTTTGTATCTACTTGAACTAAGGTGAGAGGACTATGGGGTAGCTTGCTCACATGGAGAGATTTTGTAATTCAACCTCCATGAGGATTATTGGCACAAAGAGACACAAAGGTGACCAATGCACAACCAAAATCGTTTAATTCACTCAAGAAGGGTTTTCACATGAAATGAATAAATGCACTAAGTCACATACAAGCTACTGAAGATAGATGGGGATGTGCATGTAACCTTAATTATAAATAAATTTTCAACAACAAGGGGATGAAAGGAAGAATGTATTACTGGGTCTTTGAAGCACAATGTGCAGACACATGTTAAGTATGCAAGGTGTTATGCATCTGTAAGGTAAATAACACTTATAGTATGTATAAGGTGTGTTATATGTAGGGTAGAATAGGGTAGAACATGTTAGATATTGACAATTGAAAAAAAGGGGTTTTGTGTTGGTGGTTTTCAAACAATAAGTATTATTTCAAAATTCATGACATCATTTATTGCAAAGATGCAGAATACTTAAATGTAATCTAATAGAACCACCAGGAGTGATTTGCACTCATTGGTTCCAATGAAATGTAAATACCTGAATGATCCTTTAAATTCTAGAACATACACTGAAACTAGAATGTCACTTACTTTTTCTTGTCAAATTCATAAACCTAGGGTGCCCCAAGAAGTTATTCGACAACATATCCTAAAATAATGATGAAAGGGTTTATAATTTAAATCTATGCTCAAAATGATAGCCAATAATGAGCATAAACCCAAATGTCCAATCAGCAACACTTGCAAAACATATTACTACACTTTATCAACATCCATACACCTCTGATGGAACTTTGTAAAATTGTAGGATCACATTGCACTTTAGGGAAGTGTGTTTGTGGAGGTGCATCTTTGGCATACTTTCATGTAGATTTTAACCACTTATTTTGTACTTGATTTTACATCCATACACCTCTGATGGAACTTTAAAGTATCTTTTTGTAATTTTTAAACATGCCTTTGACCACTCAGAACCTTGCCAATATACCATGTATTTTCCACACTTAAAGAATTCTTTTTTTAATTCTTTTAATTTAGACGTGGAAAATACCTAAGGGCATGGAGATGAATATTATGTAATCCCATACAGGCTCATGTCATCCATGCTAGCACCCCTCAAGATCCTGCAACATTCTCTTGTTGTGTTGCAATACTTGAGAGCTGCAATTCTAATGTTTCAAGTCCCATCACTTATATTGCCTTCTGGTTTATCTACTAACCCCTTTGCATTCCATGGGTCTTGAAACTAACTTGGTTCTTACATGGCTCCACTATGACATTTTGTTCATTAATCCTTAAAATTTGACTATTTGTCATATTAGGATACATGTCATTTCCTTATTGGTATTAATCCCTCTGAACAGTCCATCTTGGATTGCACCATTAGATATATGTACTGAATTGATATGAACCATCGATCTTGATCTGAAAAAATAAATGCCATTGGTTACTAGTTATATTTGGCCTTGAGGTCATGCCACTTGGTGGCCCCATGGGATTTTTGCACCCTGTAATGTCAACCTTGCCTTGGCTACCACTCTTTTGCCATGTGGTAGTCCCACATTCATTTCAAGTTTTATTTAAAAGCTCATTCTACCATGGATTAAATTTGATTTTTGTGTGCCTATCATTTGATGTCCATATGAACATCTTTGGTGGGTGCATGATCATTAAAGTTAATCCCTAATAGATCTCCATCACAGCTTAAATTGCAGTCTATGCCCTTATCATTTGATGTTTGCATGAATGCATTTGATGGGCATGCAAATATTAAATTGAAGTCCTAATGGATAATTACTATGGATTAAATTTGACATTTGCATGTCCATTATTTGATTTTCACATGAGCATCTTTGATGGGCGTGCAACCATTAAATTTAAGCCCCAATGGATAATTACTGTGGATAAAATTTGATGTCTACACACCTGTCATTTGACATTTACATGACCATCAATGACATCCACACGAATATCAAATTTAAGCCCTAATAGATAATGATTGAGCTTAATTTTGATGTCTATGTGATTGTCAATGATGTTTGCATGATTGTCACACTACTTGTTTAACTTTTTAAAAGCTTGCATCTTGAGTTAGAAATAACTTGAAGGAACTAGGGTTGCAGGAGATGTTCATGGTTACCAAAATATTGATGCTATGCAATCCTTTGAACATGAGACACTTTTCATGCAAACTTGAAAAAATGCATAAGTACACTAACCAATCCATTTTTGCATTTATTTTGAGCACTTTTAAAGAAGTCATCATTCCAACTCACATAGTCGATCTCATTTACATATATCAAGTGTGGACCATCAATCTTTATGCATAGGGCCCAGTCCCTTGCTCCACATTCTATTTAATTCCTAATATGGTCCCTATGATGGTGACACTTGTCACCATCTCGCTTGTCTTAAGGATTTGTTTCAAAATTGACCTTCTACACCCTATGAGTGTGACACTTATGTAATTCAAGAAAATTTATTTAGAGTTCTTGGTTATTAGGTCTTCTTTCTTTGGTATTTATATCTTACAATAACTTAGTCTTCAAGATAATTACTTCACTGCATTTTGAATTCATTTGGCCTTTTAGTCTTCAGAATAGTTTTTCTATAACATTTCTTCAGTACTTTTATTCCACAATAATTTGGTCAGGGTAATTGTTTTGCACATTTTATCTGAAATAATTTCCCCAAAATAATTGACCTTTACATTTTTTTTGAAATATTTCAATCTTATCAGGCTTTTTGTGTGAAAAAAATACCCACAAGAATTTGAATTTTAGACTTTTTGTAGTGGATAAAATGTTCAATGGAAATAAGCCTTGAGGATTATTTCCATAGACAAAATGTCTAAAACAAATAGGTCTTCAAGATTTTTACTAACACTTTGGCTGAAACATAGAATATTATTAGACTTTTTACGTGGGTAAAATGCTAGAAGGAAATAGACCTTTAGCATATGATAATTAACAATTAGTTGGTTTAAAATGAAACATGACTTCCAATTAAGACTTGAAAACAAGACTTGGGATGAAGACTTAGGCATTTAAACTCAACAAGGGCTCATTACTTCAATGCAATTTTGGGAACACTAACTCTTACCTAGGGATGTATATCCACTACAGGTGTTCAAAGAACCCCATAACACAAGACTAGTTGCCAATCCAATGGGCCACAAAGTCAAGACATAAAAATATACAAATAAACACTCATGAAGACTCAACAAACATGGTAGACTTAACAAAAATATATCAGGAGAATCTATAAATGAACACAAAACAAAACACAAAGGGAAACTATATAAACAATGACTAAATTAAAGGGGTAACAAAGTGTTGAAAAACCAAAGAATAAAATAATATACAATTTATACACATTACAAATAGATTCAATCCAGGAAGTGCTTCAGATGTCTGTCATTGACTAGAAATTCTAGTATTTTACCATCCAAGTATTTCACAAATAAAGTATGTTCCCCAATCTAGCAGTCAATAGATTAGAGACCCATCCAAAAGGCATCAAATTTGTTATGCTTACCTTTCTCCTCATTCTTGCTATCCCAAAGTAGAATCAGATCACCTAATTGGAAAGTTCTTGGAGTGACCTTCCTATCAAATATATTCTTCAGATTTTCCTTGAACTTAGGGTGTCTTTCATGAGCTTGTCTTTGAACTTCATCAAGCTCAATAATCTAGTTCATCCTATTCTCATAGTGGTTGACTTGCTCATCATCCTCTAATTATTGTATGAGATCAGTGGTTGACAACTACAAGTTTATAGGCAAAACTATTTGAGCTCTATAGACAAGCTCAAAATGGATTTTTGGTATAGCTCTCTTAGGCATGATCCTGTCAACCCACAAAATGAACTTTCGTTGTTCATCCCACTTCCTCTTATTTACTTCTAATGTTCATCTAATGATTTTGAGAAAGTTCTTATTATTGGATTCTACTTGTCTATTCCCCCGAGGCTTGTAATTAGAAGCATAGGTCAATTCAGTCCCATACTCTTTACATAATGCCACTAAAGGTTTAGATTTGAATTTCAAGTCATTATCAACAATCAATTTGATAGGCATACCATATATGTAAATAATCTAATTAAAAAAAAATCATTACTACCTGGTGTTTTACTTTGTTTGTAGGGACCACCTTAACCCATTTTGTGAAGTAGTTAGTTAAAACTAGTATCCATCTATGTCCAACACTTGATGAATCAAAAATTTATATAATGAAATCCATTTCCCATTATCTAAGTGGGCCTTCAATCATCACAGGATACAAGGGAAGTGAACTAAAATATTTCATTCTTCTATCAAAGCACTAACACTTCTCACACTTTCTAGCTATTTGAGCAACATATTTGATCAAAGATGGCAAAAAACAACCAACTCTATGAATTTTATGAGCTTTGACATGAGGCAAAAAATGACCACCACACACTCTAGTATGGAAGTCTTCAATCAGGTCAATCAGGTCAACAATCTATTCTTTCAGCATAAATCTTAGGAGAACCCCATCCAAATTTTTCTATGCTAGTCCATTTTCAGTCAAGAGGTGTTTTTGGGAAACAAGCTTGAGAGTTTTTCTTTGATTCTTATCTAAGTCAGGGGACAATTCAGATTTTATAAGTAGTAAACAATATCTCTATACTACATAGAAATGTTAAATTGAATCAAAGAATCATCAACATTAAGAACAATAGTTTTTACCTCAACAACTTGCAAATTGGTCTCAACCATAAGCTTGTCTAGACCCATCCATCTAACTAACTTGGTGGTCTAAATATCCATGTCATACTCTTTTAACTTGTTGACCACTTGTATCTCTTACTAGATACTCTAGTTTGAGTCAAGATGTCCTTCACCATGATATGCAGGATATAAGAAATAATATTTGAACTCAAAATATAAGGCTTGAACATCTTGACAACTTTCAAGAGAGCAAAAGCTTGTTTTTCTATAATGGTATAATTTAGCTCAGGTCCTTACATAGCTTTTTTAAAGAAAGCTATAGGCTACATGTGACCATCATGATTATTCTACAACAAGACAACAACAATAATATTATATGATGCAAAAGAGAATATCTAAAATGGATTTGTGTAATTAGGGTTGGCCAAAATAGGGGAAGACTGTAAATATCCTTTAATGTCACTAAACTCTTTCATGACATTTTACTCCCACTTGATGATATGCTCCTTCTTCATCATGGAAGTAATAGGTAGAGTGATCTCCACAAAGTTTGACACAAACCTCCTTACATAATTAATTTTCCCAAAGAAGGACTGAATTCCCTTCTTAGACTGCAATATAGGCACTTTGTCAATGGCTTCTACCCTCTTAGGGTCAATCATGAGAGTGACACTATATGTCCTAGAAACATAGCCTTCTATACTCCAAAGTGGCATTTATTTATATTAAGTGAAATGTTGAACTCCCTACATGTAATCAACACCTTCTTTAGATGATCCAAATGTTTTTCTCTAGTCTTGGAGTACACAATAATGTCATCCTAATACACAACAATGAACTAGTTAATTATCCATGCAAAAATAACATACATAGCTAATTGGAATGTGGCATCAGTATTCATCAACCTGAAAGGCATCCTAATATATACATATGTGCCCCAAGGCATTGTGAATGTAGTCTTTGGCCTCTTTTAATCCTTCACCATAACTTATTTGTATTTAGAGAAACTATCTAAACTAGACAACATCTCTGATCTTGTAACACTCTACAACAGGTTCTCCATATTGGGCAGGGGATAATTATCTTTTAAATAAGGCTTGTTCAAATTTTGGAAATCCACACACAAGTGAATGCCACCATTTTTTTTCCATACAGGGACTAAATTTTCAACCGAGGATGAGTTCCTGATGGGATGAATGATACCACTGTCCCTTAGCTTCTTTAACTCATCCCTCATCTTGGTGGCCAATATGGGGTTAATAAGCCTCTATTTTTGCCTAAAAGGCTTACTATCAAGATACAATGGGATGAAATTCTAAAACAAGTCTTCCCTATATGCTTTTAGCTTAGAATAAGACTATGCCAAGAAATCCTAGTACCTTTTCAATAGCTACATGTAAAATTACTTCTCAGCTACACTTATGTGAGTACCCAACCAAACCTTCCTTAGATTGTCATGAAAAATGAAATTGCACTAAGTCACATCTTTTGAGATAAATGAATCTCTTGATTTTATTCCATCATCTCCATCAAATGATGCCTCCAAACTCACCAAAATCCTTGGTAGCATGTTTTTCTTTAGCTGAATGATGTCCTTACTAAACAAGGTTTCCTTTCTGTCACAAACCAAAACCATAGATTCTAGGTCTATGAGCTAATCATAAAATTAAAATTCATAATTTAGAAACCTTCTAATCTGATCATCATCATGAAAAACCTAAAAATGATGAGCCTTGTATAGGATTGAAGGCCTAGCAAGCACCTCTACTTGATAGTATTAATGAGGGATCATATTTGCAATATCAAATTTAGCACCTAGCCCTGCCAGTGTCTTAGCTTCTTCATTGAAAATTCTACCATGATAAAAATGATTGAATGCATCAAAGAGTTAAATAAAATCTCAAACAAAATTTTGATATTATTTCAAATTTTTAGTTTTGGTGGCATAAGCATTACAGACTTGCTTAACCACTAGCTTGAAATCACCCTTGACAATCAAAATTTTAACTCCATATTCATGGGTAATTCACAAGCCAAACAAGAGTACTTCATACTCAGCAGTATTATTTATGCACTCAAAGGAAATATAAAAATAAAATATATAACAGTTACCATTGGGGACATAGAAGACAACCCCAAATCCATTTCCAAGATTGGAGCAAGCCCTATCAAAACACATCTTCCAAACTGCACTGTATTTATTAGGTTCGACATGAAGAACAATACGTTGTTCCTTAGTATCAACATTCCCAACAAAGTTGACTAATTCAACATCTATGTACAACACTTCATTTAGATCACATTTTAGATCTTTAGGTACTTGTAACATATTTAAATCTGTATAAAGTCTAACCATCTTACCCTCCAACATATGGTGGCATAAGATAAGTCCATGCATACACTTCCACCCATGCTATCAACCCATATATGTGACAACAACATCCCCCACTTAGGTAGGCAGTCCACAACTACCATGTCTGTATTGAAATACTTACCTAGATGCACTTATAACTACACTACCAACCCCTTAACTTGTCCAAAAACTAGAACTTATTGTGATTCCATAGCATAATACTTGCCAAAGGCTAACATAATCTTCACTCTGAGCTCTTTTAAGACAAAAAAGGGCATCACATTATAAGAGGCAACAGAATCAAACATGTAGTTGTGAACAAACATAACATTGATTTTTAAGGTTGTATAAAATAGATCCACATGTATCCAAATTTATACCAATGCAATCCCTAAACAAAATTTTGGAGCAGGTTCAACAATCACTCCTAATTCTTCATCACTTTCTGGAGGTGTTTGGGGTAACTCAATTTCATTTTTACCTGACTTCTCAACAAATTCTATGTACTCAAATGCCCTAATCCTATGTTTAGGAATTCTTAATAATTCAACAAGTGGCATGGTGATTTCTAGTTGGCTCAACACTTGGGTCATATCACATATGCTATATTGAGGAAGGGGAGTATTTGGTGGAAGGGTAACAACACCTTCAACTAGAATACATTCATTTAGGGTCTAAAGTGGAATAGGCTGGGATGGATTTACATCTTTAATAGTAGGCTTCAAAGGTGTATTTTATTTAAACTCATTATCACCCTTAGGGATATTAGACAACATGGGTACCCTATTCTTAGCTGAAGAACCTATAAGCTTAGAAAATTGGGAAACACGTATTGGCTTGGAAGCTTTAGGGACAACTATAGTTTTCATAACCTTCTTATAAGCATCCCATACCTTTGGATTTGTAGGGGTAGTGTTTTGATTAGTAGAAACCTAATATTTGCTTCTCAAGTGATACTTCTCTTGGGCAATTATTACATTGATTAGCGCTTGACTATCCTTAACTGACAGAATACCGTATCATATTTATTAATCATCATGGAGTGTAAAATCAAAATCATGAATGGGTAATTTATAGGCTTATTCCATATCAACATCACAAGAAAATTTGGGATCTGGGACACTTACCTTTTCAACTGCACTCCAAAATTGATCAAGAGTAATAACACTTAGCAATTCTATGGAGGTAGTCAATTCTCTTTGGGAGCTTTGACAATTGAACATCAAAATTTCATCATCAGATGATGCATATTCATTTTCATATGCATCTTCATCAATCATTTTAGTTGTATCACCATCTATGACTAACTTGTATGACATTTTTTTATAGTGGAGGCTAAAGTTTTAACAATTTCGTCAAGATTGATAGTTTTTATGAACTGTGTCTTTTCTAGATTCACCAATTTTACATCAACCCACTTATGTTGTTCTCAATCTCAAAGGCCATATTGAATTCCAATCATAGGTTTGTGGGAGCTTTGTCCCATAATTAATATGCAATCTTCTTGTCAAAGGCATCACAGTAATTTATCAAGCATGTTGTATCATTAAGTCTAATGTTTTTGGGTAGCCGCATCATGGTTTTATTGAATCATGTATTAATGTCCTAAATACACTCATTGGGGGTTTTCTTGATGTTTTCAAATTTATCCAAAATGAACCTCAAATCAATTTTGTCACCATACTAAATTCTAAATACATTCCTCATCTATTCGCATGAATCGATGCATCAAGGGGGAAGATAGTTTAACCGCTCACAAGCATCTTCCTCTAGTGTTTACACAAATATCTTGATGTATACATCCTCATGCTCAACCTCATAATATTAAATAATATTGTAAAAAACCCTTAGATGTTGCTCACCAATCATTGCATTGTTCGCTTGAAACATTGGGAGGCATTTCCTAACTTCATTTAGGACTTCATTATGATAGTCTTCCATTTCATCAAAGTTTATAGTCCTAAATCTAAGAACGTGGAATTCAGGATGTTCATTATCATCTTTATCCCTATACTTGATGATTGGTTCAATGGGAGGTTTAAGAATAAATGGCAAATGGATATGAAGGGGTGAATGAGGTGGACTTAGTAGATAAAACTTGGGAGGGGATTCAAATGTTTGAAAAGGAGTTGTATAATACACATGACTATAGGTTTCAAAATTTCTAGGAGAGTTATGATAGTCCTCAATAATAGGGGGTCAAAAAATAATTTAAGATTATCAGAATCTTGACAGCCCTCAGTAGCTAAACTCTTCCCTTCAACAGGGTTCCAAACATGTCTCCCTTTTCTTTGAGGAATACTTAAAGGAGTGAAGAGTTTATTTGATGGGTCACTTCTAAAAGATGATCTTAGTCCTTCTAGCTTTGAAAACAATAAAATACTCAAATCTAAAAGTTATCCAAGATAATTCAAACTAGGCACTGGTCTTCTTGAAACCATTTGATAAATGGTGTTGCCACTAGTATGAAAATTCTAGAATAAAAAAATTAAAACACTAACTATGATAAATGCTGAAAGCATAATTTGATGAATTTAATGATGAGATAAGGAGAAAAGACACTGAAATACCTACCAACTCTTTGCAATAAACAAAACAAAATTAAACTATCAATAATTAAAACATTCCTAGCACATCCTCCATGGAGTGTTGCAGCATTGATGACCAAGATAGTAAAATCAATGAAGTAATAATAGAAAAATTCATAACATGAAATACTTACATCTATATACAAGAGTCCTCAAAAACACACAAGTAACTAGGATTTTAATTTGTTCCTCGCCAATAGAACTAGTATATTGTTGGTTCCTAGTTGTATACCTTATACACTAGACGTTGCACACTTGAGAGGAAATGACAACCAATGATGAAAAACTTGCTAGTATGTTTTTATAGTCAGGGAAGAGTTTGGTGTCTATATTAGACTAAATGTAGAAAATTACTGAGAGGAACCTACAAATGGTATGGTTAGTTTCCTACTACTTCTATCTCTCCCTGAACCAAAGTGAGAGGACCTATGGGGTAGTTTGCTCACATGGAGAGATTTTGAAATCCAACCTCCATGGGGATGATTGGTACAAAGAAACACAAATACAATAGGGCACAACCAAACTCATTTAAACCACTCGAGAAGGGTTGTCACATAGAATGAACAAATACAATAAGTCGCATATAAGCTATTGAAAATAGATGAGGATGTGCATGCAACCTTCATTCTATAGAATTTTTCAACAAGAAGGGGCTGAAAGGAAGACTATAATGTTGGGTCTTCAAATCACAAGATGTAGACACATGTTAATTATGCAAGATTTTATGCATATATAGGGTAAATAACACTTATAGTATGCAAACAGTGTGTTATATGCAATGTAGGATAGGGTAGGATAGGTTAGATATTGACAAAAAGGGGGTGGTGTGATGGTGGTTTTTAAACAACAGGGATTATTTCAACATTCATGACATCATTTATTTTGAAGATGCAAAAAAATTAAATACCAGCTAATAGAACTGGGAAGAGTGATTTACACTCATTGGTGCCAATGAATTGTAAATACTCGAATGATCCTTGAAATTATAGAACATACATTGAAACTAGAATGTCACCTTATTTTTATTGTAAAATTCATAAACCTAGGGTGCCATAAGAAGTTATTCAATAACATATCTTGAAATAATACAAAAAGGGTTTATAATCTAAATCTATGCTCAAAATGACAACCAATAATGAGCATAAACCCAAATGTCCAATGAACAACATTTGCAAAAAATATTAACTCACTTCATCAATGGAAATTAGAAAATAACCACAAGCATTTTCATTAACTTTTCAAGAAAATATTACACATACCAATGTTTCAAAATGTTGTCATGGGGACAAGCATGGTGGATTTATTCTATGTTGGACAGGGGAGACATATAAACATGCTCTCAGAGCTTTCTAATGGTTTTATAGCTTCAACATCCTTAGTATGAGAGGCAACATGCACACATAAATAATCCCAAATTTTTTAAGAGCCCATACTTAGAAAGAAAACAAAGACCCAAAAACAAAACCAACCTTTTAATAGAATGCAAAACCTCATATTTATACATTTCTAAATCGGGGACCGTGGGTAAATTTTTTCAAAAGTGCAACATAAACATTAAAGTTTACCAAGAATATTCTATCTAGAATATGCCCTTTTGTCATGCCATGAAATATTCATCCATTTGAAAGAGGAATCATTATTTCAATACCTTTGCAAGGAATGATGAAGATGTGTAACAAACCTTTGATCTTTTGACTGAAGCTGCCCTTTTGCATGAGTTGGAAGGAGAATATTCAAGGTGGAGGCTAAACAAACCATTTATCTTTTGTTAAATTACCTAAATATGCACTTGACCACTTGCATGTACAACTAAAACCACCTAGACAAATGCATTTTTTCTTATGCATGCCATGGAACAACCTACTCTTGCAATGATAGCATGGGAATATTATGGATCCATAGATGCTTGAGAGATCTTCTTTGGAGTGGCCAACCTTGATCTTGTAAACCTGAAATTTATTTCCCAGGGAGGAGATTGAATAAGTAAAGGAAATGAAAATACAAGAACTTAGGTCATTTCACCCTTTTGCAGTTTTGCCAAATGCCCAGTCACAAGAATTTCAATTATTGGGTCAAGATTGAAAACTTGTTACTTTCCCTTTGTCTATAAAAGGTAGACTTTCCATGTTTAAAATTTTTATGAATTTATGTTCAATTCCATGGCTTCCTTTTTGATTTTTTCCCTCTTAGTCATTATACTCATGAAATTCAAAGGTGCTAGTGAAATTTACACTTTAAGAGAAGGTGCAAAGTGCCTATTTGATTCTGCCTTCGATCAAGTCCCATTGCCATTTCCTTTTCTTCTATGAAATGTGTAACTATAGGAGCATGTTACACTTTAGGGAAGTGCATTTGGGGTGGTGTATCTCCATCATAATTTATCCTAGAGTTGGACCTCTCATTTTGCACTTGATTTTAAAACCATATACCTCTAATGGAACTTTCAATTACCTTTTACAATTTTCAAACATTCTTTTGACCACTCAAATCCCTGCTAATCTGCCACATATTTTCCACAGTTAAAGAATTCAATTTTTTTTATTCTTTTAATATCTACATGGAAAATCCCTAAGGACATGGAGATGAATATTATGTAAGCCCACATAGGCTCATGTCATCCATGTTGGCACCCCTCAAGATCCTGCAATGTTCACTTCTTGTGCTGTAATACTTGATAGCTGCATTTCCAACATGGTAAGTCCCATGAGTTATATTGCCTTCTAGTTTGTCTATTAATAACTTTGTATTCCCTGGGTCCACAAGATCTCTTCAAATTGACTCAGTGCTTATGTGGCTTTGCCATGGAAATTTTCTCATTAATCTTTTAAATTTAACCATTTATCATATTAGGACACATGACATTTCTTTATTGGTTTTGAAACCTTTGAATATTCCATCTCGACTTGCACCATTAGATATGTGTGCATGGATTGACGTGGACAATAAATCTTGATCTGAAAGACCAAGTGTCATTGGCTACTAGCTATCCTTGGCCTTGAGGTCATGCCACTTGGTAGCCTCATGGACTTTCTATACCTTAAAATGTTAGACTTTGCCTGGGCTAACACCATTTTTCCACGTGGTGATCCCATGTTCATTTTGGATTTTTCTAAAAATTTCACTTTGCTATAGCTTAAATTTGACATATGTGCACCCATCATTTGATGTCTATGTAAATGTCTTTAATGGGCATGCGAGCATAAAATTTAAGCTCTGATGGATTTCCATCATGGCTTAAATTTAACGTCCACATGAATGTCTTTGATGGGCATGCGACCATCACATTTAAGCCCCAATGGATAATTACTATGGCATAAACTTGGATTTCATATACCCATCATTTGATGTTTATGTGAATGTCTTTGACGGATGCTTGATCATCAAATTTAAGCCCCAATTGATAATTATTGTGGCTTAAATTTGACATCCATGCACCCATCATTTGATGTTCACATGACCATCAATTTTAATCTCTAATGGATAATGGTTGAGATTAATTTTGACATCCATGTGACCATTAATGATGTTCGCATGGTCGTCACTCTATTTTTTCAATTTTTTGAAAGTTTGCATCTTGAGTAAAAAAACATGAAGGCACCAGACTTGCAAGAGATGTTCATAACATCCAAAATATTGATGCTATGCAATCCTTTGACCATGAGATGCTTTTCATTTAAACTTGAACAAATACATAAGTAAACTGACTAGTCCATTTCTATATTTTCTTTGACCTCTACTGAAGAAGTGCTCATTCCAGTGCACACTATCGATCCCATCTACATGGATCAAGCATGGACCATTGATCTCTATGCATAGGGCCTAGTCCTTTGCTCCATGTTCTGTCTGATTCTTGATAGGGTCCCCATGATGGTGACACTTGTCATCATCTCACTCGTCTTAGGGCTTTGTTGCAACATTGACTTTCTATGCCCCATGAACTCAACACTTATGTAATTTCAGTGAAGTTATTTAAAGTTATTGGTCATTGGGTTTCTTTTTTTAGTATTTTTATCTTGTAGGAACTTTGTCTTCGAGACAATTGATCCACTAAATTTTGGCTTCATTAGAGCTTTAGGTCTTTTGAAGAATTATTCTAAAACATTTCTTCAAGACTTTTGTTCCATGGTAATTTTGTTGGGACAATTATTTCTGAGATTTTATCCAAAACAATTTCCCCGAAGCAATCAACCTTTACATTTTTCTTGAAATATTACAATTTTATTAGGTTTTTTCTCATAGATAAAATGTCCAAAAAATAGGTCTTCAAGATTTTTGATAACACTTTGGCTGAAACATAGAATTTTCTCATATTTTTTCATGGGAAAAATGGTCGAAGGAAATAGACCTTCAGCATATGCTAATTAACACTTAGTCGATTTATGAAATTTGACTTCCAATTAAGACTTGAAAATAGGACTTGGGATTGAGTCTTAGGCATTTAAAATGTATAAAGGTCTTAATTAATTCAATGAAATTTTGGGCACTAATAGTCCCAATATAAAGTCATAAGTTAGGGTTTTCCAAACAAGTAACTTAAGTTATTTTTAGTTATCTTTTGTTTAAAAGATTGAGTTTCACTTCGGTGCCCCCCATTTGCATGAAGAGCCATTGCAAATGAAATAAAGAAGACCAAAAATAAAGAAGACCAAGACATTGAATGAAGATTTCTATGTTCCCTCCTAACATACACTAGCTAAAGATCATGCTCATTCTTGCAAGTTTATTTTTCAACTTGTTCACTTCATAAAAGATGCCACCAACTAAAGATCACACATCTTTTTATGAAGTTTCCATATTTTTTGCATGTTTTTCTACTGGGCATTGGATTTTCTTATTAACTACATGTCTTTTATGAGATTTTTTGTATAAATATGGGAAATATGGTATATTCCATATTATCTTTTTTCTACTAGAAATATTATTCTGCATTTTGAATAACTCTTCTACATGTTGTAACCTGGAGAATGATAATAAATTTAAGATTTATCTTTCTTGTTTGAGAAATATCTATGTATGAAAGGTTATTTAAATATTTATGGATGTTTTAATTCTTATTTTAGTCACAAAATTTTATTTTTGGTATTTTATACCTTTTGGAAGATTGTTTGATCAAAAATAAAGAATATTGTCGCTTGTATGAAACAACCAAATATTACCTTTGATTTCACATTTGCATGAGTTTATGCTCTTACAAATTTCAATATTTTTTCAGTTCTATTGTGTTCATTCAATAAAGAATTAAAATAAACTATAAAATATTATGTGTAATCACCTTTTTCAATTTTATAATTTTATTCTCAAGACTCTTTTACTAGTCAAACCATAGTTTAGGAACAAGATCAGTAAAGAAATAAAATTTCTCCATAGGCTGATAATTTCTCAGTTGCACCAAATTTAGTGGAAGGAATCAAAACCTTATTTTAAGGTTCACCTCAATTCACCAATGTCTTACAGCTTGGAGCTGATCCCGTTGTATCATTAGATTTTTTCAAATGGAGCTACAACATCAATAATGGGTGTTAAATCTATGTGATAATAGTAATCATTTATCACCCAAAAATTATAGAGGTTCTTGAGGGTATTTGAAAATTTCCATACCATCATAGATTTGATATTATTAGGGTTTATTTTTATTCCATGTTAAATAATATGACCCAAGTAGTCCACCTTTTGGACTTCAAAATCACATCCTTTGGTTCGACATAAAACTGATGTTGTTCCAATATTAATAGTACCTATTCCACATGATTCAAATTTGATTCCCAAATTTTGTTTTATATTATGATGTCATCAAGAAACACCAATGCAAACATCTTAAAAAAGACCTAAAAATAATATTCATTTATCTCTGAAATGTAGATAGTGTATTTTTGAGACCAAAAGGCATGACTAAACTCAACAAATTTAATGAGTTCTAAAATTTGTTTTAGGTATGTCCTCATCTATGATCCAAATTATATGATACCTATAATGAAGATCTAGTTTGGTAAAATAAATGACATCATGTAATACACATAAAAAATTATCAATTACTACAATAGAGAGCTTATCTTTGATGGTATTCTTGTAGAGCTTCCTATAGTCAAGGTACATCCTCCAAGATTCATCCTTATTATGAAACATCACCATAGAGGAAGAATAATAACTCTGGTCTTATAATACCTATCTCCAACATCTCCTATACCATCTTACAAATTTCATTATTTGGGGCATATGGATACCTACATGATCTTATGTTTGGTGATTGAATAACTAGAAGCAATTTTATGGAATGACCATGTTCTATTATTGGTGGTAATCCTTTTGGCATGCCATCAAAAATAGTTTCTTATCATTAAAAAAATAGGATTATGTAGATACATTTATCGATCAGAATTTTATGGAAAACAATCATGCTAGAAAACCTTCAGCCCCCCATTTTAAAATCTTTGTCATATATGCAAACTTACCAATTGTTTAAATTTCCACCATAAACATGTAGTTTAAATATCCTCCCTTAATAATGAAATCACATGAATAGTTCCTATAATTTAATCTCTATTATGCCAAAATTTGTGAGCCATTATACTCCAAGAATAATGTCAACCCCACACTTGGAAATAAAAAAATTAAGATAATCTAGATATAGCATCTTTAATACTATGGCATTTTATATAATAGTTGATTGTATCACCATATGCAATCATGACATGAAATTCTACAGCTGGGTAAATGAAATAGTTCAAATGAGTAGCCAACTTATTGTAGATGAATATGTGTGTACTCCCTGAGTCAATCAACACTATGACCTTTTATTTTCTGAGGAAACCTACCACCTTAATAGTTTGAAGATATGACATGATATAATAGGGTGTGAATATTTATATTCCTCATTTGGCTCATCCTCACCCTCACCTGGGGCATCATCATATTCTTCATGTTCATTGAAACCTTCAATGTATGAAAAGCTTTTTTTGCATATTTATGACATCTGCTCAACTTCCTATCACTGTTGAAACATAAACCTTTTTGATAACTTATCTTCAATATTTTGAGGGTTCAATCTTGTAGGATAAAGAAATTATTGTTTTATGAAATTACATTCCTATACATTTTTTAAATCCCTTTGGTTTACCAGATATTTTTCCTCTACCTTGTGGACTAATGGTATGGATTCAAGTACTAATGTTGGATTAAACATACAAACCTCAAATTGGATGTTTTCCTTGAGCCCACCCAAAAAAATTTAGTCATCTTGTCATCATTGATTTCATCCATGCATAAGTCCATAGATTCTAGAATGGTTGAATATAATCCTTGATAGTCCTTATTTGTCCTAACTTTTCTAACTGATTAAAGTAGTTTTCTAAGATGTTGCTTACATAATGCATCTGTAGCTCCTTAGTAAACATTGACTTGGTAATATGAAGACACTTATTTTTATTTTTAGTTCACAACCACCTATACTAAATGTGTTGCTTAGGTTCCACATACAAAGATGCCCTGACTACCTTTTGTGCACATGGAGTCTAGTGTAGATCAAATATATATTTTATTTTATTGATCTAAGTTAGTAAATCCTTGTAATAAAACTTATGCACTTCCACTTTTGACATCATAATATTCAAATAAATACTTGAGTTTTTACTGTTCTGGTTGGGAGACCCTGACTGGATCAGAGGAGGATTATTTGTTTGTAGAATATGAGTTGTAATAATGGTCAATTTTCAATTGCTAGCTTCAAACTCACATTTGACCTCAATTATGTCTACTATTACCTCATCCATTTCATATTTGTTAATCATTATAAAAAAACCTAAGATTTGATGTTTTGAACTCCATCTCATCCTTGTGAGGAATTTTTCTTGGAGTATATTTCTCTTTTATATGACCAATAATGTTTGGACCAGTTAAGCACAAACCTTATGGTTAGGGTTTCAATCCAAAAAACATATATAAGATGATTATACCATTGCGATCATCTCATCAAGATGATTACAATGAATACTAATTTGCACAATGGTGTGAAAAACAATTTTTAGACCCTTTAAAAAAGAAATATTGAACAATAGTGCAATGATGAAAAAATAAAATTTTCTTGAATCATTTTTTTTTTTCAATTCTTTGGCTCTCAAAACAACAGTTGCACCAAATCCAAAATACTACACATCATAAACTACCACAACTTGCCCAAGTCAAAGTTTTGATACCACTTTTAATGAAATTACTCAGACAATTCATATCAAGGGAATAATAGATCAGAGAATAAGTATATTTACAAAAATAATTGATGAAAGATTAGAATACTTGATAGATATAACCAATCCACTTTGAGTGTAAAACCTCTACAATAATATAATAAAAGTAGAATTCACAATATATTAATATAAAACTAATCACTATCTTCTATATATAGTCTACTTAGTTATGTTTATTCCATAAACCTACCTTACTAATAACATAAATAAATGTGAATATCAAATATTATGTAAGCCACAAGTCAACCACATATATCCCTAAACATGCTATAGATTCAAAACATAACAAAATCTTAATAATTCTTTATATATATATATTATATGAAAAAACTCTACATAAAAAATTATTATTCAAACAACAAACGGTCCTGAGATTAAAGCCCTTATGTATATTTTTAAAAAGCAGAGTACTTTGAGAGACCACCAATTTATCAAGAAAAATAAAACTATAATTTCACGTGCTTTAGATTTTGAAACTAAGAGATGATTTGATAAGAAATATTATATACCTATCAAAAAATTGGTCTCTAGAGGAAGATAGACAAGGCAGCGTATTCGCTGCACCCACCCCAAATGTGGAAAAACAAAACTCTACAAAAAAAGCCATTCCGCAAATGCGAAAAAATAAAACTCTACAAAAAAAGCCATTCCCCAAATTTAGCGTCACATTCCCACCTAAAACAAATGCTAATTACTCTCTGAATCTCCTCAAAGATAAAATCTTAAAAAAAAATAAACGATCAAACATAGTAATAAATAATGGTCGAGAGAGGGAAATAAACATGTTTATAATTTCTAAATATATTCTTACGCCTGAAAAACTCATCTAAAATTTTAAGCAACCTGGCTAAAAAGAAAAAAATATACCTAACATAAGATACAGGTGATTTGTTTCTCTCAAGCAATAAAGATGCACTCAGCGAAGATGAAACTTACCTGGAAGATACCCAATAAAATCTAATTGCTGTCAGAGACCACCAATTTTTGCAGGAAATAAGAGAGCAGAAACATAGAAAATATGACAGAAATAAAATATAGAATGGACTCAGATTGCTACGGCAATCATGAATAAAGATACATAAATAGAGTTTCTTGGCCAATCTAACTAAAAGTAAACTGCATGCAAACTGAGACTAAACTAATCTTTAACTAATCTAAAACTGTTACTGCATGTGAACTGAGCAAGGAGTAAGACTGAAAGGTAAACTGTTGTTTAATTGCAGATGAGCTAAGACCAAAAATATCAATCATGCAAACTGCATGCATGAAAACTGCGAACAAGTGAGGGAGGTGGAACAAGTAGTTTAAACAATAACTGGAGAAATTAACTCCTGTTGACTTCAGTTTCGAACACTCCCCCTTAATTTCTACCACTAACTACTTCAACATTTACATTGCTTAAATTTTGTCTTAGATAATCAAAAGTCTCCTTTGCTAATTGTAATATCCCTTCGGATACCAAAACAAAAGCTCTGATACCACTCTAATATCCCCAACCAATAGGGATATGAGAAAGGCAAAAGCTCTGATACCACTGTAATATCCCCTTCAAATAGGGAATATATATAGACAAAAGCTCTGAATTGCTTTTTTGATTATTCTGAAATTTTGTATGAAATAAGAACAAATTGCAATTTTTGCAAAATATCTTCAAATAAATAAATCAACCACAATATAATCTCTCAATAACAAATCAAAGATCTTATCACTTGTTCAAATGATTACAATTACAGTCCTCTCTTATGTATATAAAAGAATATCAAAATACAGTCTTAAAACCCTTGTCATTTTGCAAATCTGGTAATTAAGCTTGAATCTGGACGTCTCGGCCTGCTGTGCCAAACACACAGTCGCCGGCGTTAGTCGATTTACGGTCGACGTCGGTCACTGTCGGTCGGCTTATCTGTCGACGTTGGTCTTCAGTCAGCCGATGTCGGTCACTGGAATGCCTGCTGATGTCGGTCTTTGTGCTTTTCGATGTTGCATACAGATTTGTACGGATCTATACAAACTTCGTACGGCCGCCAATATAATATAGCACACCCTGATTGCTGAACACCTGATCTCAACATATAGTCTCTATCTGTATAATTTATTGAATCAAAAACCTAATAAAATAAATACCTGGAAAGCTCTGTGACAACTTCTATATGAAGTTATCTCTCAATTTTGTAAACCTCTGTGATAACTTCTGTATAAAGCTATCTCTCAATTTGGCAATAAATTAGCTGATATCTCACAGCCTCTGAATCGCACACACTAAAGAGTTGACATTCTCCAATGCAAATGGAATCCTGGAACCCTTGGCTCAGTCTTCACAGAAGAATTCTTCAATATCAAAATCAATAATCAATGCATGAATACAAACTCTCTCCCATGAGAAACTCTTATACCCCTCCAAAGGTGTGCTTGCTAAAATTAGATTCCCTTAAATTAGACTTAAGGTTTCTTAAATTAGAATTAGGGTCTTAAAATTAGACCAATTCTTAAATTAGAATTAGGGTCTTAAAATTAGACCAAATAATTAATAATTAATTAAAATTAGACCAAATAATTAATATTTGATTAAATCAATCAAATATTAATATCTCCCTTAATTCATGTTCGAAAGAGCCCGAACGAAAGCCAAGCCCAGCTCCATCAAGACCCTCTATCCATCCCATCAGCCTATGAGGGTCGCATAATAGGCTAACCATCAACTCTGGACATGCCAACTAAAAAGGAGACATGACAATCCACCCCTCTTGAAATTGCTTGCCCTCAAGCAATCGCTGAATGATAAACCAATCAATTCCCACCTGGATCCCAAATGTAGTCATGATCTCCTCCGCTGTCAATCAACACGAACTCCAGGCCATGTCCATCCCAAATCTCATCCAATGGCATCACATCATTCCTAGTACCATCCCAACATCCAATCCAAGAATGGAAATCAACTAGCAACTCAAGTGAACTCCTCACCTGAATAATATCTAAATCTGGAATGTGAATGCTAGACATACTCGTATCATCATCATGTGAGCCACCTGTAACAGAAAGCTGAGTCCCTACCACATGTGCTAACTCCTGAACTAAACTCACCTCAAGACAAAGCTCGTCCACATGTCTTTCTTGTGTTGGTGCCAATGTGCACTCGGCAGCGCACTCTCCCATATTGTGTGGTATGAGTCTCTCCATCCGATGAAAAAACATATTTTTGATGTTGCTGCCCCGTATAGCCTGAAGAATATGTGTCTTCCCACCAACATCAAAACGAACCTCCATGTCCTTAAGACGAAGAGTGACTTCCTCAAGGGAATGAAGCCACTTCATACCCAAGACTAAGTCTATGTCCCCCATGTTCACCACATAATAATTAGCATTGAACTCATAGTTGTTCAATCACAATGGGAGGTCTCTAATCATCTGCTTACACCTAAGAGTGTGACCATCGGCCACCTTAACTTTAATGCCCTCAAAATCTTCGGTAGTGAGTCCACGCTTCTCCACAAATATGGTATCTATAAAATTATGTGTGGCTTCTGTATCAAGAAGGGTGATGACCTTCTGTCCTGTCAAAACTCCACAGAGTCTGAATGAATCATCCGACTGAATGCTGGATAGGCATGCCTCCTATATGTGTAGCTCTAAATTTGCCTCTGCCTTAGGCTCCTCAGGATTATCCTGCTGTTTAGAATCTTCTGATTCCAAATCCTCATAATACACCCACATCACATGATTTGCCTTTCCCTTAGGCCTCAAAGGACAGTCGTGGTTGGCATCATATGGACCCTTGCAGTAGAAGCAAAGCCTTTTCCTGCGTAGATCATTAAGAGCATCTCAATCTAAAGGTGGTGCTGCTGGGTTGGCCTTTGAATCATTCTTAACACCTAATGTATCTTTGTTGAAATCTAATCCCTCTCTATCTCCGTTGGAGCACTTATGGTCCCTGGATGAAGAAGTACCTCTGGAGTTAAATCTACTGGATGGGGCTGCCATCTCCATGCTACGTGCCTTCTTCATAGCTACCTGTAATGAAGGAGGATCAAAGCCTTTGATCCAACCTCTCAATGGTTCTATCAATCCCTCCATGAAGAGTACTACAAGTCGCCTCTCTGAAATGTCAGGAACCATAACTGATAACTTTTGGAAGTCACCAATATAAGACTCTAGACTGCCACTTTGGCACAACTGTGAAAACTCTCAAAAATAGGACTCTAGATCCCTCCTGTCAAAATGCTCTACCAACCTATCCACAAACTCCTGATAAGATGTGATCCGATCATGATGGAGTGTCACCATCCTGTGGTGCCACCAATCGTGAGCTACTCCCTCAAGATGTAGTGTCGCATATCTGATAGTATCTTCCTCAGCCATCGGTCGCAATGTGAGAAATGTATCAAGCTTACTAACCCAGGCCTGTGCTGTCACCTTACCACTACCGTCAAACATCGCTAGTGTGAGCCTACTCGTAGCATGCTTCAAATCATTGTTTTGGGGTCTTGGTCTCCCATTCTGTCGACCTCGGTAATGTTCTTTCCTTTGTGTGATGAATCGGTCAAAAGTAATCATCTCCCTGACCACAGGTGGTAATAACTCCCACTCATCAGTCACTGCCATAAGTGTGTCTGTAAATGACTCCTCATGCTCCTCACCTGCTATCACCTCCTCGGCCTCTTATCTCACAAAGGTAGGCCTAGTAGGCCTGTTAGCTGTATGAGAAGTAGTCCTAAGGGCTCTCTATGATCTTGCATCACTCTTGACATCATCACAATGTGGGGAATGTCTCCTCGGAGTACCCAATCTTGGCAGTGCTACTGCCAACTACTGTAATACTTCGTTATTCTGCCTTTGCCCTTCTCATAGTTCTCTAAGAGTAAGTAAAACCTCTGCATCATCTTGATCTCTAGGATAGTGAGGAATATCGGCCCTGTCAATATCATCACCCATGTCTTCCGGCTGCTGTTCTAAAATTTGAGTGCCTTCAAGCAAAGCTCTACTGCAAGTGAAATACCTATGTGGTCCCAACTATTGTGGCTGCATAAGATTGTCAACCCCTCAGGATGGTAGGATTTAACTCTGATACCACTATAATATCCTTTCGAATACCAAAACAAAAGCTATGATACCACTGTAATATCCTGAACCAATAGGGATATGAGAAAGGCAAAAGCTCTGATACCACTATAATATCCCCTTCAAATAGGGAATATATATAGACAAAAGCTCTGAATTGCTTTTTTGATTATTCTAAAATTTTGTATGAAATAAGAACAAATTGTGATTTTTGCAAAATATCTTCAAATAAATAAATCAACCACAATACAATCTCTCAATAGCAAATCAAAGATCTTATCACTTGTTCAGATGATTACAATTACAGTCCTCTCTTATGTATATAAAAGAATATCAAAATACAGTCTTAAAACCCTTGTCATTTTGCAAATCTGGTAATTAAGCTTGAATCTGGACGTCTCGGCTTGCTGTGCCAAACACACAGTCACCGACGTCCGTCGATTTATAGCCGACGTCGGTCACTGTCGATCGGCTTATCTACTGATGTCGGTCTTCAGTCGGCCGATGTCAGTCACCGGGATGCCTGCCAATGTCGGTCTCTGTGCTTTTCGATGCTGCGTACTAATTTGTATGGATCTATACAGACTTCGTACGGCTGCCAATATAATATAGCACACCTTGATTGCTGAACACCTGATCTCAAGATATAGTCTCTATCTGTATAACTTATTGACTCAAAAACCTAATAAAATAAATACCTGGAAAGCTCTGTGACAACTTCTGTATGAAGTGATCTCTCAATTTTGTAAACCTCTATGATAACTTTTGTATGAAGCTATCTCTCAATTTGGCAATAAATCAGCTGATATCTCACAGCCTCTGAATTGCACACACTGAAGATTTGACGTTCTCCAATGCAAATGGAATCTTAGAACCCTTGGCTCAGTCTTCACAGAAGAATTCTTCAATATCAAAATCAATATTCAATGCATGAATACAAACTCTCTCCCATGAGAAACTCTTATACCCCTCCAAAGGTGTGCTTGCTAAAATTAGATTCCCTTAAATTAGACTTAAGGTTTCTTAAATTAGAATTAGGGTCTTAAAATTAGACCAATTCTTAAATTAGAATTAGGGTCTTAAAATTAGACCAAATAATTAATAATTAATAATTAATTAAAATTAGACCAAATAATTAATATTTGATTAAATCAATCAAATATTAATATCTCCCTTAATTCATGTTCAAAAGAGCCCGAACGAAAGCCAAGCCCAGCTCCATCAAGACACTCTATCCATTCCATCAGCCTACGAGGGTCGCATAATAGGCTAACCATCAACTCTGGACATGTCAACTAAAAAGGGGACATGACACTAATGCCTTTGTGAATATATCTGCCAATTGGTCTTCAGATCTGCAGAACTCCGAATGGATTTCTCCATTATTCACTAACTCTATGATAAAATGAAATCTTGTATCAATGTGCTTGCTCCTCTTTTGAAAAACATGATTTTTTGACAATGCAATTACTGATTTATTGTCACAAAAGATTGGTGTTGACTCTTTTTGTGCTTGTAATAAATCTATCAATACTCTCCTCATCCAAGTTGCTTGACATGCTGCTGATATGGATACTACATACTCTGCTTTAGCTGATGAAAGTGTCACTATAGGTTGCTTTTTGGATGCCCATGTGACTACACCTATTCCTAAAAGAAAGGCATGTCCAGAAGCACTCTTCTTGTCATCAATGCTACCTACAAAATCACTATCAGTATAACCAATCAAACTTAAATCATTAGTTGTGGAATATAAAATTCCATATTCTGTTGTTCCTGCCACATATCTCAATATCCTTTTTCCAACTTTCCAATGTGAATCTTTTGGTGACTCCATGAATCTAGAGATTAAACTGACCCCATACATGATATCTGATGTTGTAGCTATAAGATACATCAAACTACCAACTAGTCTTTTGAATGTTGTAGAATCAACATTAGACCCTTTATCTTTTTTGCTTATTTTGGTCCTTGTAGCAACTGGTGTAGGTGATGTTTTACAATTTAGCATCTTAAACCTCCTTAACACATCCTTTGCATATTTAGTTTGACAAATACAAATTCCCTTCTCTGATTGTACAACTTCTATGCCCAAAAAGTACTTCATTAATCCCAAATCTGTCATTTCAAATTCTTTCTTCATTTCTGATTTAAATGTCTCTACAGATAAATTTCCAGTGAAAATCAAATCATCAACATACAAACACACAATCAAAATCTGACCTTCTTTCTTGATTTTTGTGTACAATGGAGGCTCACTATTGCTTCTGTTGAATCCATTGTTTGTCATGTATGAATCAATCCTACTATATCATGCTCTTGGTTCTTGCTTGAGACCATAGAGGGACTTCTTCAATCTGTAGACTTTTTCTTCATGTCCATGCACTTCATAACCTGGTGGCTGTTTCACATACACTTCATCTAAGAAACCATTCAGGAACACTGATTTGACATCCATTTGATATACATACCAATTATTTTGAGCAGCTATTGCTAAAACCATTCTAATAGTATCAAGTCTAGCAACTAAAGCAAATGTTTTATTATAATCAATTCCATGTTCTTGTGCAAAATATTTTGCTACTAACTTTGCCTTGTGCTTTTCAACATTTCCTTCTACATCAAATTTGGTGTTATAAACCCATTTGACTCCTATGCAATCCTTACCTTCAGGTAGATTAGTTAGATCCCATGTTTGATTTCTTTCAATGGCATTCATATCTTCATCCATTGCTTTTATCCATTGTTCCTCATTAACTGCTTCTTCATAATACGTATGATCATGAGAGAAAAGAGCAAATTTGAACACAAATCTAACTTCTCTTCTTCTTGATTATAAATCTCATTCAAATTTCTCATTTTCTTACCTTTAAGTCTTGATCTTAAAGTGGCACGATTTGGATCTGATTCATCACTTACTTGTGAATTTGGAGTAGGATGACATGCATGACAAGATGATTCACCTTGTGCTAAGCTCCTAGGTGTTCTTATTGGAGTGTGTGTTCTTGCTTGTGGAGAGGATTGATCACCTTAAAAATTTTGATCTTCAGATTTTTCTTCATTTTGAGAAATTGGTGCTCCAATTGTGATGGTTTTATCATTGCTACCATCCCATGCTTCTTCTTCCTTAAATTCAACATCTCTGCTAATAATCACTTGCTTTGAAATGGGGTTATACAACTTATAAGCCTTTGATTCTTTACTATAGCCAATAAAAATGCATTTCTCACCTTTATCATCAAGTTTTCTTCTCAATTTAGATGGTATAAGAGAATATGCAATACAACCAAAAATTCTAAAATGATGTACACTATGCTTCTTACCACTCCAAGCTTCTTGTGGAATTCGATCTCTGACACTCTTTGTTGGGCTTCTATTCAGAATATATACTACACATGCTACTACTTCTACCCAATATTCATTTGACAAATGTTTGGCCTTCAAAATTCTTATATCCATCTCCATGATTGTTCTATTCTTTCTTTCTATTACACCATTTTGCTATGGTGTGTACCTTGTAGTCAGTTGCCTTTTAAAGCCATGATATCTGCAAAAATCTTGAAATTCATTAGACATATATTCACCTCCTCTATCTAATCTAAGTACCTTGATGTAAAGGCCACTCTGCTTTTCAACCATAGCCTTGAATTCTTTAAACTTTCCAAAGGCTTCAGACTTATTTTTGAGAAAGTATATCTAAGTCTTTCTATTAAAATCATGAATGAAGGTTAGAAAATAAGAACTACCTCCAAATGATGGAATTTGCATTGGTCCACATAAATCACTATGGACTAGCTCCAATATTACCTTTGCTCTATATGAGGCTCATATTGGAAAGCTCTCTCTATGTTGTTTTGCCAGAATGCAACATTCACATGAACTTCCTGGCTGTTTTATTGGTGGTAATCCCTTCCCCATATTTTTCTTTTGTAAAAAATTCAAACCTCCAAAATGTAAATGTCCATACCTTAAGTGCCATAGCCATGATTGGTCTAGATGCATGGTTTTGAAATGGGCTTCCTCTTCTCCTTGGATGCACTGAATTCGAAGAGGGAACATCCGATTCTTGGTCATCTCCACTTTTCCTATCAACCTGTCATTTAGAAATTTGTCTAGTATTGTGCAAACATTATCCATAAAATATACTCTGTAACCTTTATGTACTAACTGTCCAACACTCATAAGATTATGCTTTAGTCTAGGTACAAAATAAACATCAAGAATAAACCTTCTTTCACCATTTTTGCCAAGACATTTATTACTCCTTTAATCATTACATCCACTTTGTTATCATTTCCTAATTTCACTTTAGATTTTATGGAATCATCAAGACTAGCAAAGAATTCTTTATTCCTTGTCATATAGTTACTACATCCACTATCTAAGAACCACATATCTCTAGCATTTTTTTGAGCAACATGACAAGTGAGAAATAAGCTTCCAAAATTAGAACTAGATTCATTTGTGTAATTAGCATTTTGCTTGTCCACGTCTCCTTATTTCTTTCTGCATTCACTTGCATAATGTCCATATTTTTTGCACTAATAACATTGAATGTTAGATTTATCAAACCTTTGTGAATTTTGTTGGAAGTGATTTTTGCCACGTCCTCTATTGTTGTAGTTTTGATTATTGTTTCCACCTTGATCTGGATTGTTCCTTCCATTGATGTTTGACCTCCCTCATCCTCTTCCTCTGCCAAATGATACCTGAGACTTGAAAGTATTCTCAAAAGAAGTATTGTTATTCCTATTCATTCTAGATTCATGTGTTAACAAAGATCCCATTAATTCATCTACTAATAACTATTCCAAATCCTTGGTTTCCTCAATAGCTACAACTATTGCATCAAATTTGTTGGGTAAACTCCTGAGTATTTTTTGTATGATCTTTTGATCTATTATTGTTTGTCCATTAGATCTAATTTGATTCACTATATTCAATACTTGACCCATAAACTGATATATAGATTCTGAATTATTCATTTTCAAATTTTCTCCTAAGATATTACAATTTAGCAATTTTCACCTTTGTATTACCTTTATAGGTAGTCTCCAAGATTTTTTATGCTGATCTGGATCTCGTTGCTACTGCAACTCTAGAAAAAATAGATTCATCCAATGCCTGTTGGATTAGAAATAGAGATTTTGCATTTTTTCTTGTTCTCTTTAAGCTCTTCCTTTTGTGCTCGAGTTAATGCCTGATGGGCAACCTCATCTTGTGGTTCTACAAAACCATTCTCTACCAAATCCCAAACATCTTGTGAGAAAAACAATGTTCTCATTTTAATTGCCCAAAAATTGTAATTCTTACCATTGAAAATATGAATTTGGGGTTGAGAAATACTATTATTCATTGCCATGTCTCAAGCTGAAAGACCACAATGAATAGCAGTTGCAATTTGTGTATATTCTCCATCCTCCAATGTGTTTTAGACTATTTATACCTTGTTTACGTCAATTCACAAAGGCTCCATCACTTCTAGTCTATTGAAGGAGATTAATGCTTCTTCTTTGCATCAAATCTTCTTCAGTACGTCTGTCTTCTTTAGCAAACCATTGCGTCCTGTTCTGATTTCCACACTGCACTTTCACCTTAGACTTATTCATCACTAATCTTTCTTAGACGTCTTTCTCTGTAGACTTTTTGCTGTGTGTTGACTTTGTCAATTAGGCTTTGCCACATCTTCTATGTGTCGCCACTTCTTTAGCTTCCAGGATCTACCACATCCCTGCACTTCAACAAACCTGCACTCTCAAACCTGCACTTTTCCATGATTGAGATGGCTCTCCTTGTTGGGTGCCTCTCCTTGGTGCTCCCTACTATGTGAAACTTGCGTCAGATCTTATTCACTGATTTGCTATTCCACTTGACTGCTACACTAGCTCTAATATGACTGCACTTCTCTTATCAAGCTCTGTTTGGCTCTGATACTAATTTGCATGAAATAAGAGAGCAAAAACATAAAAAATATGACAGAAATAAAATATAGAACAGACTCAGATTGTTACGGCAATCATGAATACAGATTTTATTAATCTTCTTGATCTTGTATTACAAAGCTGCGCTAAGGATACATAAATAGAGTTTCTTGGCAAATCTAACTGAAAGTAAACTACATGCAAACTGAGACTAAACTAATCTTTAACTAATCTAAAACTACTACTGCATGTGAACTGAGCAAGGAGTGAGACCAAAAGGTAAACTATTATTTAAATACAGATGAGCTAAGACCAAAAATATCAATCATGCAAAATGCATGCATGAAAACTGTGAACAAGTGAGGGAGGTGGAACAAGCAGTTTAAAAAATAAGTGGAGAAATTAACTCCTGTTGACTTCAATTTCTAACAAGCAATAGAGATGCACTTAGTGAAGATGAAACTTACCTGGAAGATACCCAATAAAATCCAATTGTTGTCAGAGACCAACAATTTATTAAGTGAGATATAAAATTCTAGTTTTATAAGCTTACAAATTTGTAACTATAAGACAATTCAATTGGAATGGTAATATGCATGTCTATAACTTAATGTCTATAAATAAGAAAAATTAACTAACATTTTTCCTTACATTAATTATAAATGTAAAACATAAACCATTTTCCCAAATTCAACATTACAACCTCACTTAAATTAAATACTAAAGATGTGATTCTATGCCAAATAAATTAATAAAATAGATTGTGTAATCAAACATAATAAAAGAAAAGACCAGAAAGAGAACAATTGTCCTTACACTATCCAAATACATTCCTTGCCCTGTGAATTAATTTAATAATTTAAAAAATACATGAAAAAGGAAATCTATGTATCTAACACACAAGAGATCTGATGATTTGTTTCTCTCTTATGATGGTGATCAGCACCAACCATATTACACTGCATAACCTACAAATGTGTAGATCCAATAGGAAAGAACGTTAAACATTCCACACTTTATATTAATGTGAACATCTCACATCACTGGCCTAATCATCAATAGAGGACAACTCATCTAGGAAGACAATGCAATGACATTTGTACCATTTATTTTAGGGCAAAAATACAATTAATAAACATATCTAATAATATATTGTCCACCAACTATTTTTTATTTCATTTCGTTATCCCTTAAATTATCCATATATAATTATACCCATTCAAATTCAATTGAATATTCTCTACTTAATCCAATCTATCCAAATTCAATTCAAGATTTTGCAACGCCATATACATTTCCCCAACACTTTTGATAGACAGACATTTATGAATGCAAAAATTAAACCACTAATAATGAGGTATTAATATCTTCATGAAAACGTTATGTATTAAAGGGTAGACGGTATGTATTAAAAGGTAGCAATATTTTTGTAAGATCCTTTAATCAAAATACTTATTTAATAAATGAAATAAAATAAATTTAAATATAAAATTTTTATATATAAAATAAATATGCCTTCACAATTAAATTTGGACATAAGATTTTTGTTATAAAATAAATATAACTTCACCATTACTCACACAAGTATTTCGGTTTCAGATTACATGTCTTCTTCATCAACATCACAGCTCATTTTAATTTAGAATGCATATGCCTTCATTATCGACCCTACTTAGTTTCTAATTCTAGTTTATAATAAAAATAGTGACTCACAAAAATAGTAGTTATATGTGTATGAAAGTCTTAGGAAACTGGCTACAATTTCAAATATGGATATAAATTAATGGTTGAAAATAAATTGCCATCCTAGATTCTAATTTAATTTTTTTTTAAATCTCTATATGAATTTAAAGTTTCCCTCTTAATATGTCTTTTTATTGGAAAGACAAAGACAATAAAAAGAAGATGAAAAAATAAAGCTACAACTTCTACATTAATTCATTGATGACAAAATAGAGGAAAAAAACAAAACAACAGTATATAATTGCTACAGAAACATAGAAAATTTATTCAACTTTTTTCTCACTTACAAATGATTACAAAACCGTCTTTAAATAAAGAACTGCGGTAGAATAGAATAGCAAAATATCTTAACTAAATTCAACTCTATTATTAGTGACAATTGTAACTACACATGCAAACTATGGTTATTCAAATCTTATGAACACTTATTTTATGTAAAATAAAACTGGACTGAAGTTTATCTATTTTCTTAGTTTTCTCCACCACGTACATGCAAATGGGAGAAATAATTTTGATTATTCTAACACTCCCTTTTAATTTATACCATTGATTATTTGACCATTTACAATGCCTAAATTTTGTCTTAAATATTCAAATACATCCATTGCTAATGGCTTGGTAAATATATCTGCTAACTGATCTTCAGATCTACAAAATGAATTTCACCATCATTCATCAACTCTCTGATAAAAAGATACCTTGTATCAATGTGCTTTATCCTCTTGTGAAACACACGATTCTTTGATAATGCAATTGGTGATTTGTTATCACAAAAGATGGTTGTTGGCTCCCCCCTGAGCTTGCAATAGATCTATCAAAACTTTCCTCATCCAAATTGCTTGGCATGCTACTAATGTAGATATAACATATTCTACCTTAGCAGATGAAAGAGTCACTATGGGTTGCTTTTTTGATGCCCATGAGACTACACCTAACCCACAATGAAAAACATATCCAGAAACACTCTTTCTATCATCAATGTTACCTGCAAAATCACTGTCAATATAACTATTCAAACAAAAATCATTAGTTTTGGAATACAAGATTCTTTATCCTATTGTTCCTGCCATATATATCTCAATATCCTCTTTCCAACTTGCCAATGTGAGTCTTTTAGTCACTCTATGAATCTTGAGATTAAGCTGATCCCATACATGATCTCTAGTCTTGTAGCTATAAGTTACATCAAACATCCAATTAATCTTTTGAAAATTGTAGAATCAACATTAGGCCCTTTGTCTTCTTTGCTAACTTTAGTCCTTGCCACAACTGGTGTAGATGCTGACTTACAATTCAACATTTTAAACCTTTTCAACACATTTTTTGCATATTTTGATTGACTAATGATTTTTTTTAATCTGATTAAACAACTTCAATGCCCAAAAAATACTTCATCAAACTCAAATCTGTCATTTCAAATTCTTTTTTCATTGTTGATTTACTTTTTTATGTATCAATTTATATTTATGGTTAAGTTATTTAATTTTAATTTATGATTAAATCTTTATGTTCCTTATTTTTTTCTATACAATTTAATTTAATTTTTATTTAAGTTCATTTTTCTAAATTTTTATTAATCCTGGATGCCTAGTATAAGTGGGTTGATTCAATAGTTTTTCCCCCTTCCATTATGCTTGTTTAAGAGAAAATCATGGTTGTGTTTTTTCATTATCAAGGTTAAGAAAATTATGTTTGAATTTATTTGGCATTATATTTTTATCCTTGTTATTTTTGTGCCCAATAACTTAATTCAAATTTGTGTGATTGGGTGCAATTTTTACATTTGGATATGTTGTGTGTTTGTTTCTATTTGGGTATTATGTGTAACTACTCATTTATTATGGTGAATAACTGAATCTCTTTTTGATCACATTCTCTTCCTAAAGCCAACATGCCTGACTCCACCACCTAGATGATGGTTGGGGTGGTAAGATCCACCAATTGGGGGGATCATATGATAGGTTATGGAGGTTTATTTCACATTTATATTATCTTTTTGTGGCTGCTCATTGTCTATTGAGTTATATGGTTTACATGGTTATCATTCTTTTTTAGTTTAAATAATATAATGCTCCATCTGTAGCATGTTTTATTATATAATTCTCTTTCTTACCTATTTTCTGTAGTACTTATTACAAAAAAAATGATTCATACTTGGCATACTTGACAAGATAGTGTCAAATGACTTTGTACTGATAATATGGGCTTTTCGCTGTTATACCTTACTTATATTCCTTCTCATTATCATATTGTTATATCATTATAAACTATAGTGTTATTTTTTTTAAATAGAATATTTAATAACTAAGAATTTTAGCATATTAGGTGATTAATTAAAATGGTATGCTTATGAGAAATATTTAGCTTCTTTTAATTTCTTCACATGG
Source organism: Torreya grandis (assembly GCA_037957365.1). NCBI lineage: Eukaryota > Viridiplantae > Streptophyta > Pinopsida > Cupressales > Taxaceae > Torreya > Torreya grandis. The sequence continues at coordinate 530,583 of JARHVA010005758.1, forward strand.
TTGTTATTATTTTTAAATTCTTTTAATAATTATCAGATAAGTTAACTTCCAAAAAGTTGAGATTAGATATAGACAATTATATTGAATGCATGACACTATTAAACTCATAATCATTATCTTATTTTGCTAGTTGCCAAGTGTAAACATAATTTTAGTAGTAATTTTGATTACAGTTAAATAGATATGTCAAATTGAGTTAATCCATGTATTTTTGTACAAAAATTTAATAGTCATTAGATTAGGTATATCATTAGCCCTATTGAACACTATGTTTACCTTTGGAACATCACCTTGTTTTCGAAAATGACTATAATTCAATAGCCAAGTATAAAAACACTTGAGCTGAATTATATTCTTAGAATATGAAGGAATGCAATTTTATATGCTTTTGGAAATTAATTGTAAATTTTATATTTATTGTTTTCATTATTAAGGCTCTAATTTTATAACAACCATTAGAATAAGATCTCTCTGGTAACTAACCTATTCATGTGCATAGTGGTTAGTCATGCTTCTGTTTTAAACTATGGATTGAACCTAGTATGGGTAAGAGAAATATTGTGTAGAAAAAAGATAGTTGTTTTCTTTTTAGTTTTAAATTTTATATGTAGTTGGATGTAGGAAGTGGTGTATTAGTGATAACCATATGCTATTAGATATTGGCAAGTGACACTATGGTGTATGTTTAGCATATAACTATTGTAAATAATTTTGGGTATAGTTTATTTACTATAAATGATTTTCATTTTACATAATGGTGATATTGGAAATTATGATTAATTATTCCATAAGTTTAAAGGAGTATAGTAATTTTTCTCCCATACTCAATTCAAATCAAGTATTACAATAGTTATCGACATTAATGTAAATGACTCTATATTTAATTACTCCATATAAGTCATGTTGAAGGCTTATCATTTTAATTATGTATGTTTGGCATGCGATGAAATATGCAAGTTAATGTATAGATATGTAATATTGTAGTGGATGTTAAAATTTATAAGTTACAAATTATTTAATTTAACAAATACTTGTAGGCATATGATGGAGTTAATATGGAAATGTAATAAACACAATTGAATAAATTAAATATGGTTAACATAACTTTGAATTTTATAGAAGAAATTATCTAGTTCATTAAGTTCACATAGATCTATTAGATAATGAATCAAATGACAAGTTGATAATAATATAAAGGATGCAATCCTAATTGTTGACTTACGTGATGATTTAATTTTTATTCATATAAACAAATCAATTATTATTTGATTGAGGTGATCACATGATGTAGGCTCACTTGTGTGATTTTATCTGTCTTTTATGAAAACCATTGTGTTTTAATCTAATACAAAGAATAAATTATTTTGAGTAATGTGGACTATCTCAATTGTGCTAATAGTAAAGTGGATTAGTATGATGCAATGATCTCTAAAATTTATAAGATCTTGGTATAATGATCTAAATGGGATAATACCATTTTGGATTCCTTGCTTATAATTTTTTTAACAAATCAAGGCATCCGTTAACCCTATAACATTCTTATGAATGTTATATGTGCACATTTTTCACTACAGACCCTAGGTATGGTGAAAGTCCTTGATTAAATAGTAGTATGATAATTATTTGACATTCTAAATCTTGACTTGTATGAATGAAATGTTGTGTTTCACTAATTAAGAGTACAATGAGATCAATCTATGAATAACTAGAAACTTATTCTTGACAATAACCTATTGCCCAATGATGTAAATATTGTATGATGGTCTAGGTACTTATTACAAAATTCTATGTATCTTAGGTGTGAGAAATATTGTTTTTCTACCTTAGCCTATAAAAAAATTGGTATATATGAGTCTATTGGGTAGGATAAGAACATCTAAGTGGTCCCATTGAGAAGGAATATGCCCCCATATAATTA
>JARHVA010005758.1:537500-565000 GCA_037957365.1 Torreya grandis
AACCACAACAAAAAAAAGGTGGAAACAAAAAATTCTAAGCCTAAACAACATGGCAATGTTATTAAAGCTAATGATTCTTCAAATGAGGAATATGGTTTAGCTACTCAAACACATGAGTCTACCAATCATCCAATTTTAGTTTGAAAAAAATAGAATCAAAGGGAAAGGTTTCACTTGGAGATGATACCTCATATAAAGTACAAGGCAGTGGTGACATCAAACATAAACTTGGAAACAAAAATTGTAATATTTCAAATGTTCTCTATGTTCTAGGACATACAAAATTTTTGTTATCTATTAATCACCTACTTTATCTAGACTTCATGGTTGAATTTTATCAGCAAAATGGTCAAACATTTTTCCACATCAAAGACAAGTCTAGGCATTTTGAAGTGATTTCCAAGGCTCTTAACATTGGCAAAATGCTTCAACTTGAATTTTTAAAAAAATGATCATCAAGCACTTGTGGTCAAAGATATAAAACTTGGAAATTTGTGGCATAGAAGATATGGTCACTTGAGTTATATTTATTTGTTATGATTGATAAAACATGATATGGTTCATTTTTTTCCCAAACTCAAGAAATATTTTGATATATGTACCAGTTGCTTAACTAGAAATAAAGATGATCCCCCTTTAGAAATACTAAGTATCAATCACTTAATAAGTTGAACTTGGTGCACATCGATATTTTCAAACATTTTTCTCCTAGTCTCAGAGGGTATAAATAATTTCATATTTTTGTTGATGATTAGTCATGGAAAATGTGGGTATATTTATTAAAGACTAAGGATCAAGATTTTGAAGTCTTGAAATAATTCAAGGGCATAGTTGAAAATGAAATTGGTAGGAAAATCAAGACCCTCCACTCAGATCATGGGGGGCAATATGGTAGTAAATAACTCTCATCCTATCTCAGTATGAATAAAATCAATCGGTAATTTATCGTTCCATATTCACCTCATTAGAATGGAGTTGTAGAATGGTGTAATAGAATCATTGCAGAAATGTTTTGCAAAATGGTTGAAGATGCAAAATTTCGTATACATATTAGGCATAAGATTGTCACATTATAGTCTATGTGTTGATTAGGTCACCCACCAAATCTCTTGATGGAATCACACCAAATGAAGCTTGGATAGGGAATAAACCAAAAGTAACTCACTTTCAAGTATTTTTTTACAAGGCATATATTCATGTTACTAAGAAGAAAAAGAAGTTAAATAATAAAACAAAGGAATATATTTTTTTGTGATAAAGTGTATAATCAAAGGCATACAATCTCCTTGATCGAGAAATAAAGAAGGTATTAATCAATATAGATGTATTTTTTGATGAAAAGAGTGAAATAAATCCACCTTCTACACAAGGTAATGATACAATAAAAAATCTTGAAATATTTTCAAATAGTGATGGTGAAATTGAAAAGGAAGATAGTCAAACAAGACCTCTAGCACCACCACCTATAGTTCAACATATGCCCAAGTGGTATAAATTTACTATACGAGATGCTAACTTGAATGGAGTACCAAATACATCCAATTCAAGATCAAGGACTCGAAGCATGGCTTGAGAACATGTTAATATAGCCTTTATGAATATTTTCGAAGAAACATATGAGCCCTCTACAATAATAGAAATCTTATAGTTTAGACCTCAAAAAAATGATTTGGATGTAGAATATCAGTCACTAATGAAGAATAACACTTAGAAGCTTGATGATCTTCCACAAGGTAAGATTCCTATTAGATGTAAATGGGTCTTTAAGACTAATTACTAAGCAAATGGAAGTGTTGATAAGTACAAGGAAAGGCTTGTTTGAAAAGGGTATACTCAGAAAGAAGTCATCGACTATGAGGAGACTTTTACTCCCATAATTAGGATATAGACTATAAAAATGGTTTTTGCTATGGATTTAGAGTTTGGATGGAAAGTCCATCAAATAGATGTGAAAAGTGACTTTCTCAATGGATATTTGAAAGAGGAAGTCTACATGACTCAACCTAAAGGTTTTTTGATGCCTAATTAGGAATAAAAAGTATGTATGCTTATCAAGACTCTCTTTTAGCTAAAACAAGCTCCCTAATCTTGGTACATTAATATTGATGAGCATCTAGTACAACATAGACTAAAAAAGAGTTTATATGATCCTAACCTCTACCTTAAAAATCATGGGTAGGTGGGGGGTTGCTATAGTGATTGTTTATGTTGATGATCTGGTCATCATTGGTAGTAGAGTGAAGATAATCAAAGAAACTAAGAATGATCTCAATCAATAATTTTACATGATAGCTCTTGGTCTAGTACATTATTGTCTTAGTTTGGAGGTATGTCATAAGAAACATTATATTTTTGTTTCATAGATGAAGTACACCAAGACATTGATCAATAAAATTAGGATGATGGACTTCAAACCTATTGAAATACCTATGGAGATAAGACTTTAGTTGTCTTTTATAAATCCATCACTAAAAGTAAATACAACTCTCTATCAATAGTTTATTGGGAGTCTCATTTACTTAACATATATGAGGCCAGATATTAGCTATGTTGTCAGCTATCTTTCTTGGTTCATTTAGGAACCAAATGTGACACATTAGAAATAAACAAAGTGGTATTGAGATACATTATAGGTATAGTTGAGTATGGCCTAGAGTACAAGAAGAATGATAAGTTCTTAATAAGATACATGGATGTAAATCATGCAGATTCTATTGATGATAGGAAATCAGCTTTTAGATTTGTGTTGTTTCTAAGATCTAATCTGATTTCATGGGGAACTAAGAAGTAGAACTATGTTTATATATCTTCCACATAGGTATCATATCATGTTGCAGTAGGAGTTATCTACAAATAAATATGGATACATCACATTCTTTTAGGGCTTGGAGTTCCATACACTCAGCCTATAGTTTTGAATTGTGACAATTGAGGTATTTTACATCTTGTTAACAAACCAGTCTTTCATGAGAGAACCAAGAACATAGAGGTTAAAATTAATTTCATTCACAAAAGTGTTCAATAGCACAACATACAACTCTAGTATTTTCCCAATTAGGATTAGTGTGAAAATGTCTTCACAATGTCACTTACATGTGATAAGTTTGAGGCATTAAAAAATTATATTTCTTCTTCTCTTCATTATATGATCAATTAAGGGGGAGAATGTTAGAATAATTAATTTATCCTAGTTATTTATAATAAATGTCTTAAGATGATTTATGCCTTTGATTGAAATAGGTTAGCTAGATGGGGTATTTCCTAAGTGTGGTTAGCTGTGTTGTGAGTCATAATATCCTATAGATTAGGATATCTAATCTCACTTAGTGTTGTATAGATAAGCACATCTTATAATTATTTTGTTAAATCAATTCCATTCCATCTTTTAGTTCCAAGGGTAAAACAAGAATTCTAAGCCTCTAAACACTATTAAAATAGGGTCTTTCAGGAAAGACCAAGATAAAAATAGTCTGCATGGGCTAGCAAGAGGGGCTAGTACTATTCCTAAATACCTATAAATGACAATAATTGGTCAAAAGTATAGTGATAATCACTACTATAAAGAATTCCCAAAACATAAATTTGGACAACTAGCAAAACATCGAGTTTATGCAGTAGTTAAAAATCACAAGGTCAGTTTTCAAGCTACCCCAATAGAGAGAAGAGGTACTATATTTGGCTATATTTTGAATATTTTAAATGATTATAGTGTAATAGACTATTTTATTTCACCTATTGAATAAAATTATTGTATTCATAAACCTATTCTTTTAATAAAAGTTTATGAAGTTGAGTTTGGTATTGGCAAAAGGGTCCCTATCCAAGAGTTCTTAGATCAAACTTAACATGATCTTGGTGTTTCCATAACTAAGCTAAAATGGATTTTTACCCCTTTAGGTTCTTATTATGTTTTATTGGGCACAAATTAGATGAAAAAAAACCATGCATCCCTTGATTTCTCTAAGAAATGAATGTAATTTACTGATGAGCATGGGAACCCATAGAAATTTAAGGCATTTAAGGGTCCAAAGCTTGAAATTTACTTTCATCTCTATACTTGAAGATGGGTGTAAGAAAATGCTAGAAAATATATAAGTCCAATTGAAGAAAATAACCCCTAAAAAGGATAAAATTAGTGAATATTCTTGTATCAGAAGAGAATTTATGGATGCTTTCCTTGAAAATATGCCTAGTTTACCCCCTAAGTATTAGTTTAACTTCTCCATTGACCTTATTTTAGGGGCTTACCATACATAAAAATATTATTTTAGGATGAGCATGTTATACATGTAAGAGTTAAAGGTTTAACTAAAATAACATTTGGAAAATGGAAGTATCAGACCTAGTTTGTTAGCCTCAGGTTTCTAGTAGTCTTCGTAAGGAAAAAGGATGGAAGATTAAGGTTGTGCATGGATTATTTAATGCTCAAAAAGGTGATGATAAAAAATAGATATCCAATACCCTAAATTGATAGTTTATTTTATCAAATGGAATGTACTAGAATGTTTTAAAAAATTGATCTAAGATGCAATTATCACAAGGATCAAAGAAGAAAACATTTACTAAACAACCTTTCAAACTATATATGACAATTATGATTTCATTGTTTTACCTTTTGGCCTAACAGATGCACCAACTGTATTTATGAATTTAATGAAGAGCGTGTTTAGGGATTTCTTGCACAAATTTATTTTAGTATTTTTTGACATCCTTGACTATTCTAAGCATGTAGGTAAGCATGATCAACACATAATATTGGTTCTAAAAAGATTGAAAAAACATAGACTATAAGTAAATATGTATAAATGTGCCTTTTATCAAGGTATAATCCATTATTTATGACACATAATTTATAAAGAAGTTATTGCAGTAGATCCAACTAAAATACAAGCCATCCAAGAGTGTCATACTCCTTTCATGAACATTTTATGGGGTTGCTAGGGTATTATCGATGATTTATAAAATATTTATCCCACATACCCAAGCCCATTACATAATTGTAATGTAAAGATAAGAAATTCGATCGTACCTCTTAGTGCAAATAAACCTTAAATAAGATTAAGGATCTATTAACCACATCACCTATTTTGATCATACCTATCCCTAATGGAAACTTCAAAGTGTGGGATGCCACCTTTAAAGAAGGTTTCAGTGGCATACTATCCCAAAATGGGAAGGTTGTTGCTTGTGAGTCTAGTAAGTTGAAGTAACCTTAAAAGAACTAACCCTAAACACGATTTGGAAATTACTGTCATAATACATAAACTAAAATAATGGAAACATTTCTTGCTAGGTAAACCCTTTCAGGTGAAATATGATCACTACAATTTAGAAAACCTTTTCTCATAAGATAATTTTAATACCTAATAGTGCAAGTGGCTGAAATTTATCAATAAATTTGACATGGGCATATCTTATGTGAAGGGAAAGGAATTGAGTGGCCAATGAAATCAATAGGTGTGGATACCTTATTTTCCTATTAGTATTATAAATAAATTTCAGAAAATTTGTATTAAAACAAAAGCATGATGAAGAATATTATATAAAAATAAGTAAAAAATGGTTGTTGAGCCTTTACAAAAAGAATTTAATGATTTTTTACTACATTAGATGGCTTTATAAGGCATAAAGGCATATGTTTTGTATTTTAAATAGGTAATTGTCATAATTTTGTGATGGGTGAAGTAGATATAATACCCCTTTATGATCATATCAGTGTAACGAAGATGACTCATGAGCTAAAGAGACACTATTTTTGTCTTGGGATAACGATTTATGTTGCAAATATTGTCAAAAAATGTGTAAAATGTAAGGGCAAGAAGGCTAAACAATACCACTTGGGAATTTTTTTTATACCCACATGACATACCTAGGTTAAATGGGAAGTGGTTTTGCTAAATTTTATTTTTGGGGCGACCAAACCCCATAGGAAACATGACACCATTTTAGCAGTAATTGACAAAATAACCAAAGTTGGCCACTTCATAGATGGAAACCTAATGAATGCGTTTCCATGTTTATGGAATGGTTTATTAAATAAGTGGTAGGATTGTATGGCATAATAAAAATAATTATTCTAGATTAGGATAAATTATTCACTTCAAGGTTTTGGTGATTCTTGACTATGCCATTTGGCACATGACTCAATTTCATCACTTCATATCACCCATAAATAGATTGTCAAACTGAGTGACTGAACCATGTAGTTGAGGACATGATGTGTATGTATATTATATACCATCAGTCCAAGTGGTAAGAATACCTCTATTTGGATTAATTTTCCTATAAGAGTTCATATCATTCAGTACTAAAAATGGCACCTTTTAAAGCCTTGCATGGGAAAAAATATCAAACCCCAATTGGATGGTATGGTTTGAATTTTAGGGTTTTTTCTAGGCCTAAAATTATGTAATAATATGGTAATTAGATGAACTTAATATTGAAAAATTTAAAGGCTGCTTGTGATTGGAAAAAGAGCTATGTGGATCAAAAGAGAACACCATGTGAAATTGTTGTTGATGGAAAGGTGTTTCTATGTGTAAGATTGTATAAAATTTCAATTAATTTTTGGAAAATATCCAAGTTAGCTCCATGGTTTTATAGAACATTTGACATTGTGTACAAGATCAGTCTTGTTGCCTACCAACTAGCATTGCAACCTTCTTTATCAAAGATTGTATTTAACATTGCATTCTTAATAAAGTACGTACCTCATATATATCATGTGTTGGATTGAAAAAATATATAGGTTATGAAAGAGAAAAAGATGCATCTAGATCTAGTGAAAATCCTAGGTCATCATATTAACATCCTGAGAAATATAAAAATTCAACAAGTCCCAGTATAATGGGACCCATTGAATGAAATAAATGCCATATGGGAAAACAAAGATATTGAAACCACACTACCCAATGTTATTTTGATTTATCATTTGGATGAATCCTCACTAAAGGGAGAAGGATGTCACAATATGATATTTTGACCCTTTTTGTTAGCTATTATTATATGTTGTTAGTAAAATGTGAATGTTAGTTATCTAAATTTAAACTTCATCTGATGCTTTCATATAGCTATTGATTTAATGTTGTGATGTAGTAGTACATTTTAATATTGATTATTGATGATGTCATCAGTATCATTTTATATTGATATGTATATTATAGTTCAATTTATATATTTATATTTTTCATGCAGAGTAGATGCTATTTATGTCATATTTTTTGGTTACATAGCTTACAAGTACATGAGCTAGGTTGGTGGTAGAATTTGATAGTTAGTGAAATAAAGGTGGGGCCAGTGAGAAAATGGGTAAAATAACCTTTGAGATGTGATTTGATATGGTGAAAATAAATTTAATCACCATGAGTAGTTGTATCTTTGTTTGACAAATTTATTTTTCATCTCAACTTGATTTTTTGAACTTATTCAGATATTATTGTTTTTATTTATTTTGATTCTAATCATATTTGTATATAAAATTTATTTCCTTATTTGTGTTTTGTGAATTAGTTTAGTACCTGTGCTTTCCTTATTCATTTGAGATGTCAATTTTTTTGTTTGGGTCACTAAGGGCCTCAACTATTTTAACGACATATTGGGGCTTGTTAACATGTTTGTTTACCTTGGGTCATATTATAGTTAGTTTTTTCTTCCTTAGTCTTAAATGATTTGGCATTAATTCAAATAGGTCTTGGCTAGGTTAATATTTTTCATCATGATTTGGATTATTATTTGGGACTTCCATGTGACCTTGTTTTGGTCCCTACATGGGAAAGATTGACCCCTCAAGCATCATGATGTTGATTAAAATAATTATTAGGGCATACTGTAAGAGGGTCATGACTTATTAACTTACACTATAGTTTAAAATAAAATCAATCCTTAGATTATTACAACATGGTGGCACTAAGGGTTGAATCCTCACCTAAAAAGGGTAATCAATTAGCTTGCATGGGAAACCATTTAGTTTTAGTGTGTTGGTCTATGTAGAAAACCCTAGGGAGAAATGATGGCCATGGGGAGTTATGGAGGATCAAAAATCACTCTATAGGCCTCAATGTCAAGGAGAAATTTGAGAAGTCAAGAGGTAATGAGAAGATTGAGATGTGGGAAGAAGAGGCAGTTATGAAAGGATTTCAATGCTTGACAAGAGAAATCAAGATAGAATTTTTTTTCAAGGGGAATATTTTTGAAAGTAAATAATGTTTTAAAATTGATAAATACTAATGTTGATGCTATGGTTATTAGAATCTATTTATACCATACAATATTTTCTATATAAAATACTTATAGGTGCACAAGGAAATAGTGTAACTTCCTAATGAACCTGTAAAGCCCCCAAAACAAGTATAATATTTATTTAAACTATATTTATGAAGATTAAATGAGATAAATGATGTTAGGTTTGACACCTGGCCATTTTGGATTTTTAGCATATACTTGTGCCTGTATTTTAAACTTAATTTTAGTTACATAATTTTTAAATGTGTTTAAGTCAAAACACTAGATGGGTACTTCATCCTTATGGTTGTGTTATATGAAATGGTAAGATGGGTTTTGTTTTTATTTGCATAATATGTTCTAGGTAGTGAACAATTAGATCTTACTAGGTTTTATTTATTTTTGTGAAAATTCATAATTGTGGACAAGTTATTTAATTATTATTTATGGTTATATATTATTGGTCCTTATTTATTTTTATGTAAATTTATTTAATTTTTATTTATGTTTATTTTTCCATATTTTTATTAAGCCTAGATCCTTAGTGTAAGGTGGTCGATTTAATAATGGTATTCCCCTCTTCCAATATGATTATTTAATAGAAAATCATGGATGTTTTTGTTCATTTTCAAAGTTAATAAAATTAATTTTTAATTCATTTGATATTATATATTTATATTTAATATTTTTGTGCCCAATAGCTTGTTTCAAATTTGTACGATTGGGTATGATTTTACAATTTTGGCTATGTTTTATGTGTTGTCACTATTTGAGTATTGTGTGTAACCACTAACATTAATATGGAAATGGATTGAATCTCTTTATTCTCACATGATCACCCTAGATTATGAATGTTTGACTCCACCATGAAATCAATGGTTGGGCTGGTAAGGGCCATCAATTGGCAGGGGGATCATATGATAGGTCGTGGCAGTTCATTTCAAATTTGTACTATATTTTGGTGGCTTCTTAGTCTCTTTTGAGTTTCATGGTTCTCATTATTTTATGGTTACAATAATATAATGTTACACCTTTATCTTGTGTTATTAAATCATTCTCTCTATTGCCTATTTCTTTTAGCACTTATTATTTTTTAAAAAAATGATTCATACTTGGCATAGTTCACAAGATAGTTCCAAATATAAATTTTAATGATAGAAGCTATAGGCTCTTGGCCACTATTTTTTATCTATTTTCCTTCTCATTATCATATTTTTAAATCAATACAACCTATAGTCTTGTGTTGGTGTAAATAGTATATTGAATAACAAATAATGTTAGCATATTAGATGATGAATTAAAATGGTATGATTATGAAAAATATTTAGTTGGTTTGAATTAATTCACATGGCTTTTATTATTGTTACATTGATTTAATAATTATTGGATATATTTAAATTATAAAAAATTGAGGGAAATTTTGGATAGTTATATCGACTACATGGCACTATTGAACTCATAATCATTATTATATTATACAAGTTTATAAGTGTAAACATATTTTAACTAGTAGTTATGGTTCTGGTTGAATGGATATGTCAATTTTTATTAATCCATGTACTGCCATACATGAAATAAATATGAACTATGTTGGATATATCATCAACCTTATTAAACACTATGTTTGCCTTGGAAACATCATCTTTCTTTAGAAAATGACTAGTATGTAATGAAGTGTAAATGCACAAGAGATAAATTTTATTCTTAGAATATGAATTCATGTAATTTCATTTGCTATTGGAAATTAATTATGAGTTCTATATTTTATTGGTTTCATTATTAAGGCTCCAAGTTCACCATCTGAGGGTCTCAAATTGTAGTTTAATTTTTTTTTGTGATTTTTTTTATAAAGTTAGAAATTGTCCATTTTTGTAACTAGACTTGAACTTCCATTGAAAATCATCTAATAGGTTAATCTTGAAGTTTAGTTTATTTTTTATATATTTTTAGAGCTATGCATGCTTACATGCAAAACTTACTAAAAATAACATCTACTAAAAATAGTAAGTCAAGTTTTATTTATTTTTAGAGTTATGAATTTGACATGTCAACTCTAATTCTAAGTTGAAACTTATTTATACATGGTTTGTAATTATTTGAATGATTAAATACAAATCAATATTGGTTATTATTCATAATCTAATCCTATTATATTTTTATGTCTTATGGTAACAAAACAAGTTAGATTCTTGTACATGTAAGAGATAGTGAGAGGATGAGGAGGAATAATTAAAATGAATTATACAATGTAAAAGATGTAGAGGAAAGTATAGAAAAATTAATCGAGATCATTATGAATCAAGGAAAAAGAAGAGCATAAGATGATGTAGAAGATGACACAAATCATGAAGAATGAATTCTAAATGTGGAGCAACATGAATATCTTCCATCAATGGTAGAGAAGATGGTTATATATTTAGGAATGAAGTAATCAATTTTTACATTATAGATTATGGTGGAAGTTCAAAACTAGGGAAGTTGATAGATTGGTTGAATAACATGGAGACAGTTTTCAAATGGAGAGCTATGAGACAAGATAAGAAGGTAAATTTTGGATGCATGAAATTGAAGGGTCATTCAATGATTTGGTGAGATCTCTAGTAGGAATAAAGGCATATAAAAAGTAAAGAGAGGATCAACTCATGGAAAATGGTGGAGAAGAAGCCGAGGGAGAGATTTCTTTTTATGGATTATGCACAAACCCTATACATAATATTTTAAAATTTGAGATATAAGGATCAAATTATATATGAGTATACATATGAGGTTTACAAGCTTTCCACATGTATCACGATGAGACAAAAGAACATATGGATACAAACCATGTAAAAAGTTTGAATTTTTCTATTAAAGATGAATTAAGCATGCATATAATACTTTATATGGAGTAAACTTATTAATTTGCTTTGAAGGAAAAATAAAAACACAATAGACAAAATTTAATAGGAACATCTATTAGGCCAAGAAAAGGACAATCCCCTATAATATGGGGATGAGGTGGATATAATAAAAATAGATGTGGTTTTAAGTTCATTAGAAGTGAATCATCATGTGGTATAGAAAGGCAAGAAGATAAAATACAAGGGTTTAAAAGCCAACAAAGAAGAAAAGGATATAATATATGACAAAGCTATGGTGGTGATAGATAATGTTTTCCAAATCAACACAGGTCTTGTGTTTTTCACATATGTAGAGAAGAAGGTCATAGAGTGTTTGAGTGTCCACACTACCAAGATCAAGAAAGGAGTCAAGAATATCACCCAAGATTGAATTTATTCAAAGTTAAAATAGAAGAACAAAACATTAAAGTTGTATCAATAAATTTTGGATAAAATCTCATGATAAGAACAATGATTGGTCCAAGGAAAGAAGATGTGTAGAATAAACAAGGTGGTGATGCATTCATACAAACATATATCTTTGAAACAAGGTATACTTAAATAGGTAAGATATTCAGATTAATTATGGATGGTGGTAGTTGTAAAAATATGGGTTATAAAGATATGACTGAGAAGTTTGTAGTGTGAAAAACATCCTAATCCTGATCACATTTCAAGTTTTAATAAAGGGAATGGATTCAAAGTAGGTAGAAGGTTCTTAATAAAGTTTTCTATAGGTAAAACATGCAAGGATGAAATATGGTGTGATGTTATACCAATGGATGCATGACATGTATTATTTGGAAGGCCATGGGAATTTGATATAAAATTAGTTCATGATGAAGCAAAGAAGACATATAATTTACTGAAAAGTGGTGGAAAGGTAGTTTTGTTACGTCTTAAAGAATAAGGGCAAGTTGAAAGCCACATTTAACAAGTCGAATGATAATTGGATTCTACTTCTAAGTACATATTTAATGTTTTGTTAGAGTGCATCTCACCCATCAGGGAGCTCATGTGAAGTAATCATAATTTGCATTTTGTAGCCTTAAAATAATTTTAAAAGCCACTAAAAATGTGTTTAGCCTTCTATCATAATTCTTACAATTAATGTAAAGAAATAATTTTTCAAATCATCTGTACTATTGTGAAAGAACCATTTAGGTAAACAATAAAGCATAGTGTCTAAATTTAATAATAATTTATACAATCACAATCAATGTAATTATTTATTTAATTTCAATATACAAAAATATAGCTACAATACATATTGAAAACAACACAATAGTTAATAATAATGTATACAGTAAACACCAACTAAATTCTTTATTTTATTTTAATAAACATAAATATAATAACACAATAATATCAACTACTATGTGTTATTTAAGAGTTTCATTTTAATATCTTTGTATGTTAACTTGTGATCTTTGTAACTTTACAATTATCTTTAAAAATATTCATTATGATTTATGATCTTTGAATTTGTTATTTTTAAATTTAATAATAAAAATATGTTTATATAGACACAAAACTTACCTATTTACAATAACGTTCTCAACAATCCATTACAAAAATTAAATATTTATAACATATAATTATGCACCACAAACATTAAAACTTCTTTACAACTTAAATGTACCTTAACATATCTTAACAATAACAATCCAGATAAAACATATCATTATTTACAATTAAATGAACAAATACCTATCATTCATTTTGTCAAAAAAAAAAAAAAGTTTAATTAAAGAACAAATACCTAAATCGAATGGCAACATTCTAACCATAACATTTATATTACCTTCAAACATATGTGATCCTATAAAGTTTAGTGTAATATGGATCAAAGACTAGAGTTATACAAATCACACAATGCAAGGTAGATGGAAATTATATAACATAATTTAGAATAAAACATACGAAGATATTTAATTAAAAATATGGTTGTAAATGATCACAATATTATAAAGTTATTTCTACAGATTATAAATGTGATCAACCTTTTCATTGAACAATCATTGGATTGTTCATTTTCATTATTTATAAAAATTCGTTTCAAAATAAATCAACATTTTAATTATACAATCAAATATTATATTAATGAATAGGATTATGAAAACAATAAATATTTTTCTGAAAAAATTCATACATATCTAATAGAAGAGATTTGGAGAGAATCTACATCTACATTAATATTTAGATCATATTTTAATATTAAAAATTATTTAAAAAAATTACATTTTAAAATTTATATATTCAAAATAGAGTTTTCTTTTCTTTAATTTAGTGTGAACGGATTTATATTAAATCTACAAAATATTTATTATCACATAATAAATTGATGGGAAAGTAATTATAAATTAAGATTAATAAAATATCAAGTGTATGATAAAAATAAAAAATAAAAATAAAATAAAAAATAAAATTAGAGAAAATAATATTTCTGTAAAAAATATTAATAAAAAAATAAAGACAATCAAAACAGTAAAAAGATCATTTCTTCCCAAAATGAAAATAAATTTGGCGAAGGAATATATTAGCACACAATCTGTATTATCGTGTGGAGTTGATGTGATATGAAATGAAGCTGTGCTTTAACACAATCTGTAACATCGTGTGGAGTTAATTTCATATGAAACAAAGCTATGCTTTTGCAATCTAAACATTATGAAATAATGTGTTGAAAGAGGGGAATATATAAACATTAATAAATAATGGTAGCTATGTTGCGAAAATATCATTCATATTTATATGTATTTATTTTTATAGTTATTACTACATTCATTTTTATAATTCAAATTAAATTATAATATTAAAAAGGTAAAATTTTACAAACTTGGAGGAGTGAAGGCCGTCAAAGTGGCCTTCATTCTAAAAATGTTTATAAGATTTTGAGCGGTAAGGATTTTTGGATCATTTTCATTTTACTTATATGTATGAAATTTAATTATGAAACTCTTAATTTAAAATGTAATTTATTGAAATATTAAAATAAATAGTAATGAATTTTCTTTAAAACTTATTAAAAAATATTGTAAAATTTTAGATTTTTTAATGTTTTTGCCACATCACAAAAGTTTGGTATTCTGAAAGGTAAATATTTTTTTTTATGATTGTTAATTATAATTGGAGTTTCAACATTTCTTTAATTTTTAGTATTGCAGATTTAGCTTACCTACAATATAAAATATAATCAATATTATTGATCCAAAAAAACATGACTTTTAAATCTATCTACTCTCACGAAATAATAACATGCAATCAATATTATGCCATTATTTATCTCTACATTCCCTATTCATTCTGAGATTCAAAGTATTGTTGACCAGGGTGAAGTATGGTAAGATTTCCCATTTGTGGCTATGGCGACAAGATTTTTTCGACTATCACAACTCGGATTTTGTTTCATTCATGTATATCTAGCATCACATCATGTCTAGGGCAAGTGTAGTGATTGAATTATCTAGACATGGTACAATACATCAATTGATTTTTTGGTGGTGCTACTTTCATCATGGGACATAAGTTTTGTGGGTTTTTGTCATTTTATAAACATATTCTGAAATATATCCTAACTTCACATATAGGGTAGTTAATTTGGGGGTATATATCCACTAGTTTCTGAGATGATCTCATTGTTCCTTCTCGTTTTCCCATTTCTTTATGTGTGCACTATGTTCATGAGTGCCCTTTTTCGCAAAACATTTCACACCATATTCAAGGACGTGGAAGGTTATTTATGAATACTGGTGAACTAAAATCATTTCCCTTCATGTGAATTTCTTGTTTCAAACATTATTTAATTCATATTATAGCCTCTCCATGTTTTCCTTTATTGATGAGTATGTTTCATGTATTCAATATTGTTGTTAAATTAATGATACGATCTTTAGTATCTCTACAAATGTGTCGAATATATTTCCATTTATATTGACTCCCAGGTATGCTATTAAACCTGTATTAAACCATTAAATCTATTGTTTCTCTTTCAGAGGTTCCTCCAATTTTATTTTAATTGTGTTAAATCTTTGATCATACTCTCTTACTGCCTATTTTTATTATGTATGAATTCATGGATTTTACTAACACTTTCTGTTTGGTTATCTAGATAATGGAAATCTCCTTTAAATGATTTACGTACATCAGTTCATGAACTTACATATCCTGTGTTCATTTTCATGTACTAATTCCATGCATCGTCTCTTAGGATACCATAAAAAAAAGGGAACATTACTTTGTCATCTATTATTTTATGGCGTATATAGTAGGAATTTAATACAAATATATTTTGTTATACATTTTTGGTACCTTTTAGAATAGAGGAAACTTTTTTCTATTGTGCATCATATTGGTTGTGTTAGAATTGCATACTCACACCACTACTACTACAATTTATTGACGTGCTTATTATTAAATCACTAGATGATATTACTTTTGATTGTCCTTCTGGTATTAAATAATGTTCTACTTCGTCCTTTATTTTTCTCACTACTCCTAATAATACTTCTTGATAAGATAAAAACTCCCTTATGCTTTCTAAGTCTATTTAAAAACTATGGTAACTATTATCCACTTCCTCTCATATAAATGATTATTCATTTCTTGCAAATGGATGTTAATAGTGGATGTGAAGTGGCGCAAGGGATGGCGTTTGGTCCAAAGTGTTCATCTGCTTTCGCAGTCTCTTTCCATTGGGTTTTGAAAGTCTCTCTTTCTCTCGTATGTCTCCTGTACATTACGATGAATATTATCTTCTGATTTTCTCTCTTATTTAAGGTTGGTGTCTTTCCCAACAAATGTTTGTTATTCTATTCTATCACTATGTATTTTTTCTTCTCGATTATCTCCACTTATGCTTCCTTCTTGAATTTTAAAATTCTTCTCTATCTATTCTATATTATAATTAACTTTTTTATATTCTATCGTGTCTCCTCCATATATCTTCTCATTACATCCTATGCCTCGTCTATTTTAGGTGGTACTTATCACCACCATCTACTATTCTATTCCTAGGGTTTTAGATAGTAATGGGGTTCCCACAAGTGTGGCTAAATCTGATGATACATTCTGCATGTTGTTCATGATATTTTTTGTTCTATAGTATAATAAATATTCTACCCTGTTCCATTCATTTCTGTATTTTGCATATTATTGTGGTACTAATGTTAACTCGTCTCTTTTTGTTATAAGAATGTCATCTTAATTGTTAAGATGGGGATATTAGTTCATAGATGCTATATTAGTATCTTCCATATTCTTAGTTCTCCTTAGTATCATAAATTATATTTCTTTCATATATATTTATTCATAAACAATGGTCTAATTATATATTCTTTTATTTGTTTTCTCAAATGCTTATGCACCATTTTTTTCATTCTATTATCTTATTAATCTTTTCTTGTTTATATTAAATAACATATGATTAATGTGATACCTATGTTCTTTTACCCCTACATATTATTTAACTTATGCTAACCATTTAGAAAAAATATTTTGATAATTCAAATTTCTTGAGGATCCCCCTTCTTTCTATGCAATGCCCCATAGGATCCTAATCCCTAAAGGAAATGTTTTACTTATTTTACCAACACTTTCGCCATAAATAACTTGTGAATAAATAACGGTACTATTTACAAAACCTTTCTCTTTCTCCCTTTACGACGTCAACTTTCTTGGCATCAATTATCATCCAACCTTGAATGGTCAAAACTATTAAAAATGAATCAAGTGTAACATCAAACTTGTAGTTGACTTATTGATTCCGTGATGTATCAATGGTTTTTTGAACCAAAATATTCTCCATATTCTAACTAATTGATTAATTAATATGAATTCTTGATCCTTATATGTGTTTTGCCTATCTCTAGATCTAAGGTGAAAATATCTATACAAATGTGACCCATAACTCTTCCTCTCGTGGTATAAAAAATTATGTATTTTATTTAGGCAACGAGTCACTAATTCTATTTGTTTCATAGTGGGAAAATAATTTTATTTATTTATACCACTATCCAATTTATATAAGTTTTGATATCCCAAACTCTAATGTGTATTTCTCTCTGGATTGTAGATAACTACAGTTCATGTGGTGCCACCAAATGTTGATATAAAATTTTTAAATTGGTTTTAGTATTTATATAATTTGAGTTGAATTAAGATCAAATGAAGCATATAGATTAGTATTGTGTGAAGTTATTTATTATGTAAAATTCATAATATTTTAGAAGTAGGTGCATTCATTCACATTCATAATACAAAATATACATATTTCCTAATCTAACTCTCTTTATATATATTTATATATATATATATATATATATATATATATATATATATATATATACACACATATACATATACTTTGAGTTCAATTAAGATCAAATGAAGCATATAAATTAGTGTTGTGTGAAGTTATTTATTATGTGAATTCATAATATTTTAGAAGTAGGTGCATTCATTCACATTCATAATACAACATACACATATTTCCTAATCTAACTCTCTTTATCTATCTATATATATATATATATATATATATATATATATATATATATATATATATATAATCAAAACAACCTTTACAATTTAAAAGATATATTTAATCTATAAATATTCACTCTTTATTTTATTCTCACGTTGTTATATGATAATAAAATTATCTATACACTTTCTATCCTCTATTTTGATCCTATCTAATTATATTAATAGACACTATTAACCGACTTATCCTGTCTAACATGCCATACATGTGGGTGTGCTCATTTGATTAGGTACAACCACATGTCCAACATGCTAGCATGGATGCATAGTTATTTACAAATCCACATAAGATGTGTTCACTTGCAACCTAGGGGTGTTGGATGCTTTGAACAATAATTATAGATATGGGGATATATTAATGCCACAGACTTCTACTTTCCTCGTTTGCATTGTCCCAATGAGATTTATCCTACCCTAGTAATAAGTTTCCTCCCTTAGATGTTCATTTTATGTCCAAACTCTTCCAAATTTTTATTAAAATTTCATCCATATCAACTATTTATTCCAGAGGAGTTTTTATGCAACATGAACAACCTATTTTATGACCACTATGACTTTCTCATTTTTACCACACTAAAATTTCCACCCTCTAGACTTGTTGAATCTGTTAACCCTTGATGACTTAGCTCTCATGTTTCTTAATCTATATGTGATGAAGTACAACTACATAGGTTTTAATCCATTGTTTGTCTTGGATGAAAACATCCAAAGATTTCCAATTAATGAATTGGTCATGCATAATTAGATGTCTTTCACAAAAGACTAAACATAGAAAATGCTAGTATGTTGACTACTAACTTCATTAAAATTGATCTTCCTATTTTAGTGGGTTTACCAACAACCATAACATGTTTAGATATGATATTTTCCTATGTAAGGTACTATGATCCCAAGATAAGAGAAATAAAATAAATCAATGGTGAACTAATGGCCAAGATAGATGGGACGTATATCGGAGTGAGCATGAGGAATAGTAATCATAATACCTATGCTAGAATGAGTACCATTTAGGGAAAATGATACTAGGACAAAACTATTGACAAATACTAAAAAATGACTGATAACACCTGATTAATGCATAAGAAAGCAAATTTAAAATATATCAAAGAACTTCTTTCATGCAGATTTCAAAGAGGAGCTCTCTAACATGAGTACCCTTATAAAATGTGTGGTGGGTAATTAGAATATGTAGATATTATAACACTATATTTTTATGCTAATGAGTATATTTTACAATGGAAAGTAATTC
This sequence comes from Torreya grandis, assembly GCA_037957365.1. Lineage (NCBI taxonomy): Eukaryota > Viridiplantae > Streptophyta > Pinopsida > Cupressales > Taxaceae > Torreya > Torreya grandis. The sequence continues at coordinate 556,392 of JARHVA010005758.1, forward strand.
ACTAAATGTAGAAAAATGATTAATGACACCTTGCATCACCAGTTGTTGAATGTGCATGCATCCAAATAATTTTTCATGACTTCATATTTGGTATTTTCACTCTCCTCATAGAGGGTATAACCTTATTTCTCTAAATGCATCCATTTTGATGCTTATACCCAATTATATGTATACTATTATCAACTAAATTTTGAAAAAATCAGAAAACACTTGAAAAAAAATGTCACTTTCTCAATGCAGGTAGCTTAAGCACTTAATAAAGACTAGGGAAGAGGAATTTATGTTAAATAAGATACCTTTATCAATGAATTTAGTAGCTACTTAATTCAATTCTAAAACTATGCCTGCATAAGAGTCAAAATATTTGAGGGATATCCCCTAAGGCTACCAATGTAATCCAATGATAAGATCATATTGATCAAGTTGTTTAAACAACTAAAAATAGTATACAAACATTGCAAAAGTAGGAGTTTGCAAGGATTCTCATTCCTAGTCTCTTTTGGACATTTTACATGAAAAAATATAGTTAATGCACATGATATCAAATTTTATATCTCTCAATTCACCTTCCTTTAATGTCTTTGTAAAGCTTTTATCAAGAGAAAAAGGTTTTTAAATAAGAATCTCAACATTGTCGCTTCATACAACCATGTGCCCCACTTGGAGATTACTAGGAATATTATGTTGATGAATCTGAAGCACTAAGATAAGATTAGTACATAATGAGAATCAATCAAATAAGAGCATCTATAAATGAATGGTTGATAAATGATATTTTTTATGATATGACTAATTTCATTGACCTTCAATATGCTGAGAAAGTTAGCATTGTTTCTTTGTTGACCATCAATTGGAAAATAAGGGAAGTGGAATATTTACAAGGATTACCTAGGACTATGTTTAGTAAGACTAAGAGATGGTTTGATAGGAAGTTTCCATGATTCACTAAATTAGGGAGATTCAAGAAAGTAATAAACTCAACCCCTATGAAATAGACACTAACACAAATATAGGAAATAGGGGCACTGGAATGATATTTCAGTTATAAAAATATTTAAATTTTGAGGTGGTGATGAACAAGAGCTTAAGAAGATAAAATATCTAAGGAGTTTGTGTGAAATAATCCCTATTATCAAAAACAAAAATAAAGTAATTATGCACTGATGCAGACTTATCTACTTATTTTTGACCATTCCCTTCTCATTCCTAATACCACACAATAATATCTCACAACTAATGAAGAACATATTAAAGAAGATAACATAGTAAATATTTCGTCTCCTTCAGTTTCCCTAACTATTTATCCACTCCTTGAAGTTTCTCCTCTAAAGTAACCTACACCACCTCCTTCCTTATCTCAAGTGACTATTTTCAATGGTATGCCATTCATGTGGATGTACCATATGATAAAAAAAATAAAAATAGTGGTGTTTCAAGCAAATATTCTATATTTTGATGTGGTTATTGATGTCCTCGAATATCCCCCTCCCAAGAAAGATAAGACTTCTTCAAAGTTAGTGTCAGATCATTATAAGGTATAATTCATGGAAATTATTGAGCCCAATGTGGAGAATAATGGATAATAAATGAATGTAAATGGTTAAACCCTAAAGGTGATATATTTTGGAGAGGAAAATATGGAAAGTGGCATTCAAAACCTATGAGAGACTACAAAAATAAAGATCAATAGATCAGAGTAGGATGAACTCACTTATGAGAAGATCAAGGATCAAATCAAGCATTTAGTAGGATGTGTAACCTATCTCCTTAATCTATTTGACACACATGCAACACCTTAAGTAGATTCCTTGTCTTAGGTCCCTAATATTAGTAAATAAGCAATTTCCACAATCAATAAATATAACTTGTATGGAAAAAGTTTAGAATATTGGGTGGATAAGCTACTTCTAAATTACATGAACTACATTGAGTACGTGTTAAAGTTAAATGGATCCATTGATAAATAATTCATTGATATCACTATGAAAATTAAGGACCATATTAATGAGTTGATGGCATGGGAGGATATAAAATATGATGTTTAAAAGATGATTAATATTGAATCAAATGTAATGGTCAAAATTAGGATCTTCAACGAGATATAAGATGAAATTTCCTACAAGTGGTATGAATTCATCCTTTGTAAAGTTGAAACCCTAAATAGAAAACTTGAAGAGTCGTAAGAATATATTAGGAGTGGAAGAGAGAAATAAAATTTACTATGATATATCTAAAAAGGATAAAGACACCCTATACATTGTAAATGAAACAAAATCTCAATTCAAGAAGGTGATTCATGTGTAATTATTCAAATAGGGTACCTTTAGTGTTTTTACTATGTATGTGCTTAGTGAGATTCATGTTCTAATAAAAAAGATGAAGAATAAATGAACACAGCTCATGGAGGTTTCAAATTCCATGTTACTATTTCCAAAAAGGTGGATAACTCATTTCAAGTGTGTGGTGGTGCATAAGGGAAGTGAAATTGATAAGGTAATAAAGAAATTCAAAATGTTTAAAACTGCATAAAGAAAATAATATGCTAAGGATTATGTTTATGTTCTAAGTAATTCTAAAACAATTTACATGCTGAATAAAGATTCCTAATGAAGTATATAGCTTTTTTATTTCCATTTTTTTCAATCTTCTATTTCATAAAAGTCATTTTTCCTTTTGTGTAAATGTAAATTTTTTCAAAAATAGAATCAAAGAAAAATATGGAATACCAAGAGCCACTTTGAATGTGAAGGGTCAGCGAATTCCATCTTACTATAAATAAAAATAAATGGATATTGTAAAATGGATTTTTTATGTCCTCAATAATTGAATATTGAATAAGTATAAAGAATATTTTTATTCAATCTTCAACCGATCACACATTTTTATTATGTTAATGCATGTTTCATAGTTCCAAACAACAAGTGTGTTTGAGCCCAATAATTCATATGAATTACTTTTTTTCATTAGATAGCTGAATGAAATATGCATTTGCTTGCTCACCTGAGACTTTTCACCTTCTCTTTCTCCATTTTTATTTTTACTGAATGTAAATCAAACACCCCCATTCAACTTTAAATATTATAAATATGTTTAAATTATTTTTCTTCTTTCAATAAAAGAAACTTCCCCTCCTGGTAGAGGAGAGAATTTTTGTGTCCTCTACTATTGTGAAATTACTATCTACCCTAAGTACCAAATATTTCACCAACACATACACAAAGCAACAAGGAAAAGACTTACTAGGATACGAGTTAATGTATTAACAATTAATGATTTTAATGAAAAACAACCTTTTACCATAGATATAATGAATTAAACATATAAAAAATATATATGCACAGTGTGAGTGTGTATTTAGTAAAATGAAACTACCTTTATTTATTTTAATGGGGAAATCATGATGCATACATAAATACTATTTCCCTTTTTCATATTAAAATCACCTGCATTCTTGAAAAATTTAGTCCATTTATGTATGCTATTCCTTTTTAAATATCTCTACTTATACCAACATGCTCAAAATAATTTTATATTCAAGGATAATTCCAATGGCCTCTCCTATTAGCTTCACCACATCCAATCTCTAATCATTTATATACTCACATAAATTGAATCAAATGTATAAACTAAATTAAAATACATTGAGATAAGTTCTTTCCAATATAACATATCTCCTTATTTAATCAATCCTATAACAACCATTCTTGAATTATAACCACTTCAATTTTAATTTGTGAATATTTAACTTATAGTTGTTATAATACTTTGCCCTTCTATGCAAAGGTGTAGTATATAGTCGAATCAAGTTTGGATGCATCATAAGGTTATGCACAGTTTGAATGACTTTGCATGGTGTTCCAATGGAATGCTTCATAGAGAATGAGGGAATTTAAATTTGGAGATATTTGGGGGAAGTTGATCCTTAGTAATATTATTCTTTTCTATGTGATGTAAAATATTATATTTTGTGAAGGATCTTTGAAATTAAATATTTAAGAAAACATGTAAAAATATTACATGCCTTCATTGATAAAGTACATCTAAAATTATATGTAGAGTTGCATGTGATGTAACCATTCACTTAGGTCCAAGTAAAGAGTTGAATTAACAATAGGGAGCCTAGTGTCGTACATTTGATGAGCATTGTTACATAAAGACATGCACTTAGGTCCAAGTCACCTTCTTTATCTCAAAGGCTATGCATGTATTCCAATCATTACTTTGCATATAAGTTTAAGAGTATTTATATAACTAAAGTTGTGCATGAATTCATGGATTCTTGTAGTTTGAATGAGTTCCATGGAACATTGCAGTCACATGGAAGAAACACAAAAATGTTCTAACTTTCCATATACATTAAAACTTATGAGGAACTATGTATACTCAAAAATTCAAAGATGACCTTTAATTTTGTACAAAAATTTATAGACTAATTATAAAGTTGGGAAAAAAAATGTAAATATTTACATAAGTACATGCATGTGTGGAACACTATGTAAATCCAAATAACTTAAAACATTCAATCCTTCAAGGCTTTTCAACAATAATTATTTATACTTAATTATTTGGTTGGTGTGAAATTTCATGGACCATAATTTTGTATCAATATGGAATTGATATTTTTACATAGTTTAATATAGTAAGGTATAGAAGTTAAGGGTTGAGATTTTAGGGCACCCCAAAACTTTTTTCTTCAATTTACATTGTCTCTCAACACTTGTAGATCAATTTTTATATATTAGATATTTTTATTACATATTTATCATTTTTTTAACTATTCTTATTTATTTTTATATAATATGTTTATAATATTATTTCATTTCATGTTAATTTTAATAATTATTTTTAATTCAACATGTGTTTCATATCTTTCTTGTCAGCGAATATTACTTCATTTTTTCATTATTTTAAATAATGGTTTAATTTTATCTTATCCCTAATGTTCTTATATTCATATTCATATTCATGTGTATTGTTAAATTTTACTCGTGCTCAAGTGATGTTCCTATTTATTTACTTCACCTCTTTTTCAAAATTTCTTTGTCATATATTTAGGGATTTTATTTTTTAGTATCATCATTTTTTAATGATTTATTATTATTATCATCATCATCATCATCATCATCATCATCATCATCATCATCATCATCATCATCGTCATCGTCATCGTCATCGTCATCGTCATCGTCATCGTCATCGTCATCGTCATCGTCATCGTCATCGTCATCGTCATCGTCATCGTCATTGTCATTGTCATTGTCATTGTCATTGTCATTGTCATTGTCATTGTCATTGTCATTGTCATTATCATTATCATTATCATTATCATTATCATTTATTTTATTTTATTTTTAATTTTGTTTGTTTTTTAAATCTAGAAAGAATTTTAAATGATGGGAAAATATTTACGCTATTTCAATCATAATAAATATATTTAATTAAATAAGGGGGACGATAAAGCACCTGTGTCATTTTAGTTTTCCTTTTTGGTCACATTTTATGAATTTTAAAATTCAATGAGGAAAATGATTTTTTAAAATTTATTATCACATAAGTTATATAATTATTTTAAAAATATTTTACATAATAAAAACTTATATAATAAATGAAATGATTTAACATGCTTCATACTTTAAAATTTGTATGCTATTAATATAATTTAACAAGATATTTTGATATAAAATGCAAAGAATACTTTGAGATGCCTTATTGTGAGTTAGTATTATTTGATTTAACTTTCTATAATGTTGCTTTCTTAATTTACTTTAAGTTTTACCACATTTGTATACTTTTTTATATTAAACTTTTCCTTTCATTCCATACATGTGCATATAGATAAAGGCAGAAGTTTTATTATTTTTCATGTGGTGTTGATATGATTTGAAATATACATGTAAAATATTTAACATGTCACAAGATCATTACTTTAACTATAGAGTGGGATAATGGGTACTCATTATTCACTTGGGTATGATGATATTATAATTATACACCCTTATCAACTAGTTTCTATTTGGTTATATGTGGTTAACTTCGGACCAACATAGCATTTTAATTAGTCATCTGATAATTTATATATATTCTTATTCAGAGTTATATCAGCCTACATAGAGTATCCATAACTTTATTGGAGTATATGTAGGATGTAGTGGTTAGTATGACATCACCATATTAGGATACATTTTTTTTTTATTATATGGTAGTGGAGGTTTCTCCCTCAAAGTGGCTTGTTTATATATTTTCAATATTTTGCTATAGTATCAATATTTTGTGTGGATAACCAATAATATAATCTTATTATCTTTAAATTTGATTCAATGCTCTTGTTAGATATATTTCTATCCATTATTGTGAATTTTTTTGTATCTATCTAATTAATTTCATTACAAGTGGAATTAGGGATTTGATTTGGGATTAATTATTTTATCTATTTATTCAAGTTGAAATCAAATAATTTTTAAAGGATTATAGAAAAAAAACTTTTGATATGGGAGGAATCTTAAATTTTCATAAATGAAATATCCATTTAGGTTTTTTACCAAAAAAATTGAGTAATTTAGAAGTTATTGGAGTTATCTCAACAAGGCGACTTCACCAACATATATTTACATCAACCCTATTTTTTGGATTTTTAATTTACTTTTGTTATTTAATATTTCATAATATAAAAATCATTGGATTCATCTCAAAAATATGACTCTAATGGTATAATTATTAGTAACCACATTTTTGAGCCATGGAACTTAAAATATTTTAATGTATTGTCTACACATTAGGGGCAAATGAAACAGTTTTGACATTGATAAAATTCTTAATAAAAAAATATAAAGTTTGAAATTGGTAGATCTTATATTTTATGGTTTTATATGACAGATATTAGAGTGATCCAGATTGATTATAGTGTAAAAAATATAGAAGATGAAATAGATCATAAGGGATGTCTAGATAAAATCAATGAATGACTAGATGAGATTAAACAAAGATTTGATCAACTATTTTCAATACAAAAAAAAATTTAAAAATTAGCCTTAGCTTATAAATTCACAAACCAACCAAGGTAGACATTCCATTTAGTCAATTCTAAATTAAAAATACAACACAACCCCCACCTTCCACTTCTTTCAATTTGGACATGTGTAAGCTTGATGGAAAAGATCTAGTCACCTAGATCATCCAAATGAAGATTGTTGAGATATGCGTCAAAACCCATGTGTACATAATATCACATGGGCATCCTTATATTAATAAAATAATAAATTAATTTATTAGAAAGGTAGTGTTCTTGAAATAAGAAGAATAATCTCATTGTCAACTGGTCAAATTTTATTGAAAAATTCAACATGCACTATCGTAATATTGTGATGGATAATTATTTCAGCCCCTTAGAATTTTTTTACTAAGCATGATTGGTTAAGGATTAGATTTATAAATTAAAAAATATGTCCTTATGTTGAGATCGTCACATATGAGAAATTGAATGACCTATTTATTTTGGGACTCAAAGATCACATTTAACATGAGATACACATATTTAACATTATTATTATATCTAATTATATTAGCATAACTCATAGGGTAGAGGAAATAACATTGGCCAAAAAAGGTCATGCTTCAAAAAAATCAAATATCATATCACTCTAGCACCATCATTTACTCAACTTACCAAATTAATTCTCTAAAAAATTGAATATAAAAGGGAGAAATATTATGTTTTAACTATGAAATAAAACATAATTTCTAGCATATGTGTGGTAAAACTAAGTTTTTACCAATTGAAGGTGTTAATGATGAAGAAGATGGTGAATAAGTATAATTAGAAGTTCTTGATGAATAAGATGACAAAAGATAAAATACTCAACCATATATTTGTTTCCATATGCTTTTAGGCATTAAAACTGTACAAATCCTCAAGGCAGTGGGTTTCCTAAAAAAATAGAAGGTAAATATATTGGTTGAATCAGGAAGTTTATCAACAATAAGTTAGATTCCTAATTAAACTATTTAGTTTATCTATCTCTAAAATATATGGTCATGAAATTAGATGGTATTATAGTTAGTTTTATAGGGAAATGTCATAGTTATAAACTCACAATGAGAGAAATTCTATTATATTTCTATATGTTTTACATTACCATGGGTGAAATATAAATTGTCTTAGATGTCTAATGGTTCAATACCTTGAGAATGATTGACTTGATTTTATATGAGTTTTAAACATATTTTTATTTAGAAGGAAAGAATTTCCATTTTTTAGGGCTATGTACAATGTCCCCACACTTAACTAACTCTCATTATATGTAAAAGACTATAAAAAGGGGGATATATGTTTGTGGAAATTGTTTTCCTTAGAAACACTTTCAATAATGGTGCCTACACCGCTATATATACAAGCCCTTATAAAGGATAAATCAATAGTTTATGGATGTAAATAAAAATTACTACCACCCATAAGGGATCATGATCATCCCACTCGATTCCTATTAGGTATATGTTAACCCAACATTAGACCTTATAGTTACCCATACGTACATAATATTGAGAATGGGAAGATGGTGAAATAAATGTTTGACGTAGGAATTATTTATCATAGTTCTTCCTCTCTAGTGATG
>JARHVA010005758.1:572500-602500 GCA_037957365.1 Torreya grandis
AAAAAGTTATAGGCCGCTGAAGTTCTAGTTTGAGAGGGAAAATCTGGTGTCACAAGATGACGTGGCACAATGTGGACATGCCAATGGACCAATCAAGTGGAGACACATGGCAGTCAATGGGAGTCCAAAAATCATAAAGTCCATAGATTTGAAATCACAAAGTCTGTACATTCAAAATTGCAAAGTCCGTAGAAACTATCTGATTTCATATTGCAATGTATTTACAAGTCCGTAGAAATCCCACCAATGAGGGATAGTTGTATGTTTTTAAATGCATTGTATTTAATTTATTTGGTAATATTATACTTACCAAACCCTAGCCAAATGGGATAAAAAATACTTGCCACGCCACCTCCAATTACCTTGCCGATTCAAGCTCGAGATAGTGACAACTTTGGAGATCGTAAGAGTGTACCACATCTGGCCTTGCCACATGCCTTGAGATTGGAGATGAGACCATGTCCTATGTCATGAGAAGAGGACAAGGCTTAGTGTATATACTAAACTTGGTGCCCAACCAACAACCAAACTATATTTGGCACCTCAAGCCCACCAAAAGGGGGGTGTCAACATTATGCAAGGAGGTTGCTCAACTATTAAAGCCTGGAAAACCATTCCAACTTGCAAATGTGGGACAAATGGATAGTCTAAGTGCCCAAAAAGGTATGTCAAAGACTTGAACTGTGGACCTACCAAGTAAAAGGGATAAGATTTGATCGCTTATGCCATGGACTTCCAAGTGTTTTGAAAGGAGCGAACTTGTATTTAAAGGTAAGCTTCCAGCCGACTGTGTATTGGAGAATATAGACCGGCTTATATTATTTGGTCATTTTGGAGCTCTTAGAGGCTGAAACAGAGCTTGGAGTAAACTAAAAACTTTTAGAAATCTAATGCGCTCTGTGTAGTATATTTATTTGCTCATTTTGGAGAATTGGTGATGTCGTTTTGAGCTACGAAGTTGCTGATTTCAATTTGGAGAAGCCTCTATGTGTGATTCAAGAAGGTGAAGGACATGTTGAGTTAGCCAAGGTATTTCGAAGGTCTAAAGCACTATTTTTATAGACAGTAGATCTATTTTGTTGATTGTAAGTAATATTTTGGCTTGCAAATTTAGCAACATTAATGGATCGGTTTGATAAGAACTCGGGGACGTAGGTATTCCAAACCCCATAAAAAATTTCTATGTTTTGATATTTGAATTCAGTTTTGCATTTCATTTTTAGTTAATTTGCAAATTATAATTCAGATTCTAATTAGAATGCAAAAATTAATCATTTGATCATTTACGAGAAATTGGATAAAATCGTGAATTTGGTAAATTCTGACGGTTTCAATGGATAATTAATGTGATCTATCAATTCACCTTTATTTTAGTTTTGAAACTTGATTTAGATCATATTTTCATAAGTTTTTTTATCATTCCAACATCTTATAAGTTGAGAAATTCAGAATTTGTACTTTTAAAATTTCACTTTGAGTTTATCAGTGATGTTTACGGATCATCAAGCATAATAATTTATTATTATATTTATGAAAATGTTTTTTTGGTATGATTTTAACACAAACTTATAAATTATCTTTCCAATCAAAAAAATAAATGTTTATATTAAAGTAATAAATGAAAAATCAAGACATATTTTTTTTATTAAAATCATAAAATTAATCTGTTATTTGAAATTTTTTATACAAGTTTAAATTTATATATCTTAATATAAAATAGTAATTTTTTTTGTTATTTCTAAATTATTATAATAAAATAAATATTAATAATAAAATGATAGAAACTTAATTGGTCTTCAAACAAAATTTTGATTTTTCAAGTAATATATGTTTTTCTATTCAACATATATTAATTTATTTTAAAATTATTATCATCTTTGAAATATAATAATATTTAAAATAATTTTTTTATTAGATTGGTAAAAAATAGGATTGAAAGGCCCTGTAGCCTTTCCAAAGGAGAGAACTAAAAAGTAAAATAATAAAGCTCAAATAAAATGCCTCTTCTAGGGGAAATTGAATGAGGGGCCAACATCCCCCCTCAATAGGGACTTCTACCAAAGACTTAAAAGGAACAAAAAGAATTACCCAGGAAACTTCTATGAAGTTTCCACCAAACTTAACCAAAACAAAATCTCTCCCAAGAGAACCAAGTGGTTTTTAAAAACTTGTGTATAACAAATCATACATGTCCTACTGCCCTCAATCATTGAATCAATCACACCTTATATTTTTTATGCCCCTCAATCAGAGGATCATGTTGGACTTCTATCTTATACCACTATTCTTCTTCTCCAATTTAGTCCACTCCCCCTCATATTCTGTAGAATCTGAGGCTAGAGGTATTAGATTCTCAATAGATTATAAGGGTTGAGAATTATTTACCACTGAAGTTACAACCAATGTTTCTTCCCTTGATGTTCCAGAGAAGATAATAACATCCTTATAAATAGGGGTTTCCATAACCAGAATTAGTCCCTTCATTTTTGAAATTGGAGGGTTTGCCTTATGCTCCCCCTTTGAAAGTTTGGAATCGACATGGTCTATGATAGGAGGCTTAGGATCATCTAGAGAAGAATATGAATCATCATTATTAGATTTGAGGGCATTGATAGTGAGGCGAGTGGGGTAGAATTATAACCACCCAGAAGATTTTTTCTTTTTTCTATGAAACTTGTAGTCTTTAGTCACATGACTTGTATTAAAAAAACTTCAACAATAGAACGACAAGCTTTTATAGTCAAATGGTTTGGACCAAGAATGGTTTCCCACTTGCAGAACATTTTTTTAGGTAGATCCTTAGAGGTATCAACATTGACCATTATTTTGGCAAAGGTCGTATGCCAAAAAATAGTAGTATCTAAGTGGGTTTACAAGAATTTACCTAGGGAGTTAGCTATGGATTTGAAATTGGGTTGAGACCAAAACTATTAAGGGAGGTAAGGAAGGTGGATCCATATAGGTCTCTCATTTTGGGGTTGAGTAAGGGGATTAAAAATGGGGAACCAGGGTTTCATGATCAAAGGATGGAGATTCAAGCTCCAGAATTGATTTTGAATCAAATCCTTCTCCTTGAAACAATAAAAAACAACATTAAAAAGATATTAGCATTAGGGTAAATCTTGAGTCTATCTAGTAAGAGGGGTTACTAGTTTTTAAATATCGAATCATGAAGGTCTTGAAATTTAGGCAAAAGATTTTTGAATCTATAGGTGATGCCATGGATTGCAAAGAAAATCTCATCAAAAAGCACTTTCATGGTCACATCCTCATAAAAAATCACCATATTAGTAGAGGGAGTAGGGTTGAGATCCTTGACGATAGATCTGGACAATGGTTTGGAGGCTAATTTAGTAAGAGATTTAGGTTTTGAAACATCTATGTCTTTTAACCCCTTGAAACTAAAACCCCTATCCACTGATGGAATAAGATTTGGATTTGGCATCTCATACATACATGGAGAATTTTCATACAGAAAACCCTTCTCCCCCAAAATACCATTAGACTGAGAGGATGAAACACTAGAATGGGAAGAATCAACCCTATCCAATGAACACTTATAGTGAATGCCAAGAGAGCCTAGAGTGGCTGGGCTACCATCCCGATGGAAAGAACCACTTGAATCGGCTATGAAGGGTAGGATAGGTGAGGTTTTGAACCTCTAATAGCTTGGAGATTAGAGGTTAAAAAAAGGAACTGACCATCCTAAATTGAAATAGTTGGCATGTCCTATGTTGAAATGACTATTTATAGTGAAACCTACGGCTTTGAGGCATGGCAACAGTGATGAAAATTTGAATCTTGCTCAAGTGGGAAAGTGTTTGTGTAGCTAGCAAGGCATCTCAAGGAAGCCATGGGAGCAGATATTGATTAATAAATAAAATTTTAAATAAAAATACTAAATAGGATTTATAAATATCCAAAAAAAATAACAAATTATAATTATTAAATGTAATTAATTCATGCAAAATTTTATAAAATATAATAATTATATCTCTTTGAAAAATAATATATAAATTTGTCACTAACATGTAAACCATGTAACTAATTAAATATCTAAACTAATTAATATACCCAAAAAAAATGATTTCCTAGTTCTTCAAAATTGCTTACCACCTTAAGATAATGTATCTTTTATAACAAATATATAAAAATATGTTTTTAGTTGAAACTAGATACATTCGAATGAATTTGTATTTTGATTATTAACATCTCTAAATTATAATGATATTTATATTAAATTTTGAAAGAATATTATAAATTCACAAGAAAATGTTTAAAAGATGTTACTTATTATATTTATATACTTTTTTATTAAATATAATTGCTTAGTTGAAATAGTTTTCAAATAAATTATTAATTTATTTTGAGAATTTTATATTTTTCTATATTACCTAAATTTAAAAACTAAATTATGCCACTAATTAAATTAAATAATAAATATATAACTTTAAAAATAAAATAAAATAATATTTTTAATAATATTGATGGAAAACATTTCAAGGAGACGCCACATTCGGTTGATATCTAATGAGGTAGGTGTATCTCTTCCAACAAAATAATCAAGAACTTGCACCTGACCTGCCCCCTTTGATATGCTTAAAAGCATGTGATGCAAAAAAAAAAGGTTAAACATATAGAGGCCATAAATTTTGGTTTGTATCTCCATTTGATCCCAACTTCATGCCAAAATAACATTTTCAATAATTTTTGGAGGCCATACATGACCATATGAGGATCCAAAGATACAATTTAATAATTTTTTTTGATATTGTTCTATTTGTAGAAATTCTATATGTTTTTGATATAACATGAACTTTAGAGCATATTTATATTTTAGGTAAATTATAGTGTTTATTTATTTATTTAGATTTAGAGACCTAAAAGTGTTTGCCTACAAATCATACTAAAAATAATATCTTTTAAAAATAGCAAGTTCGGTTTTATTATTTCTTAGAGTTCTAAATTTTGCATGTCAAATTCAATTCTGAGTTAAGGCTTATTTATGTATGGTTTTTAATTATTTGAATCATTCAATATGAAATAATAGAAGTTATTATTTCAAAATCTTTTCATATTGTTATTTCCTTATCTTGATTGTATTTGGTTTCATTGTTTGGTATCAGAGCATGTTTGAATCTTGGAGGCATAAGAGATAGTGATTAGATGGGGAGGAATCAATTAGATGAACTAGAATATAAAAGAGATGTAGAGGAAAGTGGAATAATTAAACAAGATTATTGTGAATCACAGATAAAAAAGAGGATAAGATGGTGTAGATGATGACACAGATCATGAAGCATAAATTATGGAAGACAATGAGCAACAAGAATAAATCCAATCAATGGAAGAGAGTGTTGATTCCTAGTTATACACCTCTTTCCCTTAGCCTTGAAAACTTGAAGAAAATGGTAAAAAAATATGAAAAACAAGCTGATATGTCATTATAGCCAGGGGAGGGTTTGGCATCAAGAATGAACTAAGCTGGAGAAAATGACTGAGAGGCATCGATAGAGGGTATGCCCAGCTCCTTGCTGCTTTTGACTCTTCCTGAACCAAGATGAGAGAACCTAAGGGGTAGCTTGCTTACATGGAGAGATTATGTAACTCAACTTCCATGGGGACTTTTTGGCACAAAGAGACTCAAATCTAACTATGGTATAACCAAACTTGTTCAACCCAATTGGGAAGGGTTGTCATACAGAATGAGCAAATGCTCTAGGTCACATAAAAACTACTAAAGGTAGATAGGAAATAGATTGAAATATTCATTCTAAATAATTTTCAATAACATGGGTTGAATGGAAAACTGTAGTGTTTGGTCTTTAAAGCACAAAATGCAAATAGATGTTATATAGGCAAGTTTTTATGCATTTGCAGGTCAAATAATACTTACAGTATGCAATAGGGTGTATTATCTATAGGGTAGCATAGGTTAGGAGAGTTACATAATTTTTAAAAGGGGTGTGGTGTGCAAGTGGTTTCCAATTTCCAAATAATAGTGGTCCTTTCAAACATTCATAGCTTAATGTCATAGCAAAAATATAGGGAAAACTCAAATGCAATATAATGGGAAATACCAGATGATCCCAAAAATACTAACATACATTTAAACTAAAGTTTCAAACACTTTTCCCAACCAAATGCATAAACCTAGGGTGATTTAACAAGTTATTAAACAACATATCCTAAAATAATGTACAAAGGATTTATAATCTAGATCTATGCTTCAGAATGATAATCAATAATGAACACAAACCCAAATGTCTAATCAACATAACATGCAAAACACATTGCTTCATTTCATCAATACGAAATAAAAAATAACCATAAACATTTTCATTAACTTTAAAAGAGATATTACATATGTTAGTTTTTAAAATGCTGCCATGGGGACAGGCATGGTTATATTTATCCATGTTGGACAATAAAGACATAAACATGCTCTCAAAACCTTCTAATGGCTATACATTTGTAACCACCTTAGTAAGGGAGACAAGTTATACACACAATAGTTGATCCCAATTTTTTTCGTAGAACCTAGGCTTATAGAAAATGAATAACCAACAATAAAACTCGAAGAATAGAGGAAAAATCCTCTATTTATACACTTTCACCCTTATTTTCAAATCTTGAATTGGCAGTTGCATTTTACAATTTTACAAATTGTAGTCAACATCCCAAATTTATCCCAAGATGATCCCAACTTGAAAAACCCCTTACCATTCCTAGAATATTCACTTATTTGCATGAAAAATCATTGCTCTAACTGCCTCTACAAGGAATGATGAATATTTATGACAAACCCTTTGATTTCTTTGCTAGAGATGCCTTTTACATGATATGGAAGGTGAAAATTCATGATGGAGGCTAAAAAAACCTTTTCCTCATGTGTAACTACCTGGAGATGCCCTTGACCACTTTCTTGCATAGTTGGAACATCTTGGATGCTGCCCTTCCCTTATGCATGCCATGGAACAACCTACTTTTGTAATGATGGAATTAGAATATTTTAGATCTATATCTATTTGAATGATTTTCCTCTAAAGGCTTTCCTTGGTATTTAAAACCTATAATTTCTCTCCCATGGAGGAGACTAGACAAACAAAACATGAGAAAATGCAAATACATAGGTTTATTTGACCTTTTTTAATCTTTTGGCTCCATCTTATTTTTTAACACTGTGGATTTTTCCACCTTTGATTTTTGCACATAATATTTTTATATAAATTTTCCTTTTTATTATTTCCTCCATATTTTTTAATACATAAATGCATTATTTTCCACTTTTTAGCCTTTTCGGGAAATTCTAGTCAACTTTGTAAATTTACAATTTTCCTTGTCTTGGGAAAATATGGGACCCAAAAATAGTTTTGTAATTAGAAAATTACATATTGAAAAATTATACATTGGAGAAATGTAATTTAAAAATTTCAATTTTTATAATTGTAATTTACAAAATTATAAATTTGCAGAATTGTAATTTGAAAATCATAAATTGTAATTTATAGAATTTTAATTTGTAAAATTGTATTTGGCTATAGAAGTTTGCTGTTACACTCCTATTGACCAGTGCTGACTAGTGTAAATGGGATATCTAGGTGCAATTTATGATTTTTACAAGTGAAAGATTACAAAACTACATTTCTCCTCTAGTTTTACCTGAACTTCTCCTTTGGTTGACTTTTTCCATGTTTGCTTTGACTGGTAGGAATGAGAGAGTTGACAATAATTTGCATGTTGCATTTTTAGACCTAGATTTTTCCAAGTTGTATTTCCCACTCAAATCTCCCAAGGACCTTTGGAGCTACTTTTTAATTTTTTTTAGGACTTCCAAAATTCTTGATTTTTCAAAATTTTCACTTTTCAGCCAACTTGGTCTACCAAAATACCCTATATAGAACTTTTCTAAAAACTTGGTCCTTCTCTATATGATACTTTAGCATAGTAATCTATCCCATTTACACAATACCATTGATTCTTAAATCTTCACCAAAAAAATTATTCATTTCCTAGGCATTCACTCTCTTGGGTTCACATTTATTTTCACTCATTAGAATTGCTTTTAGTAAACTGCAAATGTGCATCTTCTACCACCACCTATATGAAACTAATTCTCTTAGATATTATACATGATTTTCAATCACGGGTATCATCTATTAGGTGATAATTTAAGTCAAAGACCTCAAAATCTAAGTCTAATGAAGAAATACATGATGCTATTGCATCTTGACTATCATCCATGCAATTGATACTTAATCCTAGTGAATCATTAGTCTCCAATTGTGGAAAACCAAAATTTTCTTTATCATAAAAAGATTTATAACTTTGGGATACAAAATCATTTTTTAAAGTTTGTTGATTAAATTCATTTAATTCGTTCAATTTTCCTTCCATTTAGTGAATCTTTTGCCTTCATAGAACCATTAGTATCTGAATATTCCACATATACCTTCCCAACACTAGAAATTAACTAGTTAATCATGCCAAGCTATGGGACAAAAAGATTTACGACATATCCATATTTTCCACATTCTTCTCTCAGCTCATCTTCTGACATACCTTTTATCAAGCAAACATATTTTGTAGCAACTTCTAGAGATCTAAAGACCCCAAGTTAAAGTGCAAGCTTCCATAAATCTATGTGTTGCTAAACCTATGCCAATAAATTCATTTGGTCTAGTTTTAGTTTATCACTAGCTATAACAAGGTTTATAGTCAAAGTCTTATCCCCTATTTTAAACCTATTAAGGGTAGCACATGAAATGTTCATCATAATAGGATCATGGTAAACATAGAACCCATAACCCTTTTAAATTCTAGTATCTATATATTTAACAATATTAAATCCTCATAGTGGCCCAAAAGAGTCCAATAGCTCTCTGATCTAGGGTTATTTGAAAAAACATGGCAAGCCACCAAGAAAAATATGATCAGGGCCTTCATCTCCACCAATGATACCCAATGTCAAACCAATAACAACTGAATTAAGGTGGGGATTAGGTTGACTCGGATCGAGTTTTACTGTTAATGTGGGATTGTAGTCAATCATCCTCCTCACACACACAAAAATACCCTAAAATGTGATGCCATCCAAGGCCATAACATTTTTGGCCTCTTTAATAGTTCACATCTTCACAAAAGTAAATTTCCTTTCATGGATGATATACACATATAAAATAGCATCACTTGGCCCAACAATATTTTCTCCTATGGTAGCCATAATGTGACTAAAATATGTAGTACTATTTTACTCATTATCCATTATAGGAATCCCACCCATCTGTACATGGTACATGTTCTTATTTTACCAACTACTTGCATGTACCTATCATCATTTCAATTTCTCACTCATTCTCTTATTTTCTAGTTGTGGGATCAAGGATGGGGAGCACAATTGTAATTTTCTATTTGTATTATTTCAAATTACATGTCAAACTCCTTTTTCCATCCACTACCTTGTTGTACATGGTCTGGTAAAATTGTTGTCAACCAAGAACTTTATTCCAATTTACTTTCTTTTCCTAATCAACAATTTAAATTTAAGAAAATTGTGTTTCTCCATGTGCTTCCCTGCCATATTTTTCCCATAGGATTTCCTACCTATGAATGCAATTGATTTTCAATCCCCGACCTTTTGATGCAACTCTTATGCCTCAAATGTAAATTTTTTGTTGTTGAAATCTGCACAGACTTTGGAACATGGTTTACAATTTTCAAATGCAATCAATACATTAACCTCCAATGAGTTAACTATTTTCAGCCATGATTATTTTAAAACTTAACATTCATATTTTTATCCTTGACTCTCTATCTGGAAAGTTGGTTGTGTCAAATGCTATGTTGGTTGAGTTCTTAAAACCATGTCCACATAGGTAGGTTGATATGTTTAAATAGCTCATAAAATGGCATAAACATCTAGTGAAAATTTAAAAACCAACACTAGCTCTCTTCCAAGGATGTACACCCCATACAGGTATGCAAAGAACCCCATAAAATAAGACTAGGCGCCAATCCATTAGACCATAGAGTCATAATTTCATCAATTTATAGCCAACACTTAAGGAAACTCAACAAAGTGAGGCAGACTAACAAAAATAGATCAGGAGGATCTAAAAAAGAACACATGACAAAAACACAAAAAGAACTATACAAACAAGGCCCAAATCAAAGGTGAAATAAAGAAATGAAATAACAGGACTATACACTACACACATTATATACATTAGCTATGCACTTAATTGGTGAAATGTTTTAGATGTTTGCCATTAAATACTGGCTTCATAGTGTTACCATCCCTTAATATCTTAAATGTTTCTAGTAGCCTAGTGGCCAAGATGAATTAAATCAATCTTTACACATGCCTAAAATTATTTCTACTAGGCTATAATGGGATGATACTTTGAAATAAATCCTCTTTATAATCTCAAATATGGATAAGACCAAGACAAAAGACTTTGGTAAATTTTCAGTAGTTGTAAGTAACCTTGTTTCTTGGCTACAATCTGGTGAGTACCAAATAAGAGTGCCTCAAATTCATCAATGTCATTCGTGCACTCAGCATGCAACTTGAAAGAGAACTTAAAATATTAATTTTTGTGGGCATAAAAGATAACCCTACTTCCACTTCCAAGATTGGAACAAGCCCTATCAAATCCTAATTTACAAACTACACCTTCACCATCAGGTTCAACATCAAGAATAATAGGTTATTCATCAGCATCAATATTGCCAACAGAGATACCCAACTCAACATCTATGTTTGACACTTAATTTAAGGAATGCTTTGGAACTTAAATTATATGCAACATCTTCAAATCCCTATGAAGTTTAACCATCTTACCCCCAAATGGAATTTTGGCATAAGATGAATCCATTTGTATACTTCCACCCATGCTATAAACCCATTTATGTGACAATAACATCCCCCATTTAGGATGGTAGTCCATAATTACCACATCCATATTCAAATACTTACCTGGATGCACCACTAACTATACTACCAACCCTTGAATTTATCCAACAAATGGTACCTCTAATGAATCCATGGCATAAAACCTACTAAAGGGTATTGTAATATTTATTCCAAGATCATTTAGGACACCTAGGGGCATCACACTGAAACATGATTTAAAATCAAACATGTAATTATAGACAATCATACCATTAATCAAGAGGGTTTTATAAAATGGATCCACTTTAAGCTAATATTTTACAATATAGTCCCCAAATATACCTCTGGGGTTAGTTCAACAACCTCTTCTATTTTTTCATTTTCTTTTGGGGGTTTTGTGGGTGAATCAATTTCATTTGTAGCTAACTTATCGAAAAATTCCAAGTACTCAAATGCCCTCTTCCTATGTTTAGGTATTTTTAATAACTCAATAATTGGCATGGTGATTTTAAGTTGGTTCAATAATTGGTCCATATCAAACACACTATACTGGGGAAGAGGCGTATTGGGTGAAATAGTGGCAACACTTTCAACTAGGATACAATTACTTAATGTCTAAACTGGAGTAGGCTAGGATGGATTTACATTTTTTATAGTAGTTTTGGAGGTGGATTTATTTTAACATCATTTGTACCTTTAGGAATACCAGATATAAAGGACATTCTATTATTATCTAGATCACCTCTTGGCTTAACAACTTCAGAAACATGTGCTAGTTTAGAATCATTTGGGACTACTGTCATTTTATTTACTTCCTTACTTGTATCCCCTTCCTTTGGATTTGTAGGGGTAGTGTCTTAAGGAGTAGCAACTGGTTGCCTTATTCTTAACTAGTAATCCTTCTCTTGGGTAACTACTACATTAATTATAAGCTACATATCCTCAACTAATGGAATCCCCCCATCATATTTTTTGATCTTCAATTATCTTAAAAACATAAAATCATGATTGGGAAATTCATATGTTTGTGCCATATTAACACCACAAGAACATTCACAAGTTTGGACACATACCATTTGTACATCACTCCAAAATTGATCAACAATAGTAACACTCAACAATTTTTTGGAACATACATCTTGCTTTGGGGACTTTGACAATTAAACATAAAACTCTCATCATCCAATGATGTAGAATCAAGTTCATCCACATAATCATTAATTAGTTCAATAGTATCACATAAGGGATGGGGAAATAAGAATTACTCATACAAATCAATTTAAAAATCATAATTCACTGCATTCACTTTAACATTTAGTGGATTAGGAACTTCTTTTCTAGCTCCTCTATTCTAATTTCTATCCATTATTTTATCATATGTGGACCTCTTCCCTCTATCATTGTCTTGATTATGGAAATCAATCCTTCCTTTTCCTTAATTTGTATTTGGAGGTCTATCTTTACTTGTAGACCCATGAGAGCTCCTTTTTTTAGCTTTGGCTAACCTGTAGAACATTTCTTTGGAAATATATGCTAAAGTTTTCACCGTCTCTTCAAGGTTGGTTATCATTGTGGAATGTATTTTTTAGGATTGACCAACTTTAAATCAGCCTTCTTGTTCAAGGAGTTTCCCATAGCCTTTATGTTATTATCAATTTGTATGGACATATTGAATGGTAACTACAACTTTATTTGAGCCTTGTACCTCAAGTAGTACACAACCTTCATATCAAAGGCATCACTGTACTTTATCAAGCATGTTGTATCACTAAACTTGATGTTATCAGGTAGCCACATCATAGATTTGTTGAACTATGTGTTGAAGTCTTGCATGCACTTATTAGGGTTCTTCTTTATGTGTTCAAACTCAACCAAAATAAACCTTGGATCAATCCTATCACCATACTAAATTCTAAAAACATTATTCATTTCTTCCCATGAATTAATGCATCCATGGGGAAGGGAATTGATTCACTCTAATGCATCTTATTTTAACATGAGAAAAAATAACTTAATGCACACATCCTCATTCTCAACCTCATAATATTCAATGATATTTTGAAAATCTTTCATGTGTTGATCACCACTCCTTGCATTGTTCCATTGAAATTTTGGAAGGTGGTTTCTTTATTCATTCAGGAGCTCAATGGGATAACCTTCCATGTAATCAAAATTGATAGGCCTGAATCTCTGAATGTTGAATGTAGGACACTCATTCTCATATTAGTCTATATGTCTCATGATTGGTTCAATGACAAGTTCAAGAATAAATGACAAAGTGATATGAGTGGGTGAAAGAGGTGAGCTTGTAGGATCAAACTTTTGAGGGGCCTTAGCTGGTTGTGAAGGAGATGGATAGTAAATGTGACTATAAATTTTATAATGACTAAGAGAGATATGGAAGTACACAAAAATAGGGATTTTAACAAATATTTCAATATTATTAGAGTCTTGATGGCCCAAAAAATGTTTTGCAGTTAAACTTTTCCCTTCAACTGGACTCTAAACTTATCTCCCTCTTTTTAAATGAATAATTAAGGGAGAGACAAGTTGATTTGATGAGTCACCTTTTAAGGATGATCTCAGTTCTTCCAATTTTATAAGCAAAAGAAGGAACACTCAAAGCTTAAAATGAAGATATTCAAAATAGGCATTAATCTTCCTTGAAACCAGATGAAAAAATTGGAGTCACCACTAGAATCAAAATTGTAGAATATAGTAGTTCATAAACTATTTTTGATACATGATGAAAATAAACTTTGTTGAGTTTAATGATGGGATAATAACAAAAAGACACTAATTTTTTTAGAATAATGTTCAAAAGGGGAAATCACACTTTCCAACATGTAAATTTAATAACTCTTTACAAGAAACTCAATAGATGTTAATTATCAAATCTCTCAATTCTTGGTACATCCCCAGTGGAGTGCTATGCTATTAATGGCCAAGATAATACAAATGCAACAAATAATAGTAGATAAATTCATAACATGAAATAATTTGATAATTTTAATTTACAAATTACAAATTCAAAAATTATAATTTATAGAATTACAATTTACAAATTCGCAAATTATAATTTACAGATTTGCAATTTGTAATTTTCAAAATTACAAGTAGAAAATTTTCATTTGGCTATGTAAATTCCCTCTTGCACTCCTATTCACTAGTGTTGACTAGTGGAAATGGGAGATCTATGTCCAATTTGCAATTTTTACAAGTGTAAAATTACAAAATTGCATTTCTCCTCCAATTTTCCCTAAACTTCTCCTTGGGTTGACTTTTTCCATGTTTATTTTGACTAGAGGGATTGGGAGATTTGACTGTAATTTATACACTACATATTAAGACCTTTGCTTTTGCAAGTTCATTTCCCACTCAAATATCACAAGGACCTTTGGAGCTACTTTTACAAAATTTTAGAACTTTCAAATTCTTGATTTTTTATTTTTTTCACTTTTCACCCAACTTGGTTTAGTAGAATACCCTGTATAGAAATTTTCAACAAACTTTGTCCTTATCTATGTGATACTTTAGCACATAATCTATCCCATTTGTATAATGCATTTGAATCTAAAATCTTTACCAACAAGAGTATTCATTGCCTAGGCATACACTCTCTTGGGTTTGCATTTATTTTCACTCAGTAGAATTACATTTGGAAAAATGTAAATGTGCATCCTCTACAACCTATTTTATGAAAACAATTATGTGAGATCTTATACATGATTTTTAATTCGAGGCAACATCTACTATGTGATAATTTAAATTAGAGACCTCAGAGGCCAAGTCTAATGAAGAAATACATGATGCTATTGCATCCTGACTATCATCTATGCATGTTAAGATAACATCCATGCAATTGATAGTCAATCCCAACAAATCAATAGTCTCTAATTATCAAAAACCAAAATTTTCTTGATCACATAAAAAATTCTCACTTTGGGAAATAAAATCATTTTCAAAAGATTGTTTACTAAACTCATTTAATTCTTTCAAGCTTCCTTCCATTAAGTGAATATTTTAACTTTGTAGAACCATTGGTGTCTAAATATTCCATAAAAACCTTCCCAAACCCAGTTAGATCAACCCATGGGATAACAAGATTCACCACTGATGCATATTTTCCACATTATTTTCTCAACTCATCTACTAGAATAACTTGTGTCAAGAAAACATATTTTTTAGTAATTTATGGAAATCCATAGGCCCCAACTTGAAGTCCAAGCTTCCATAAAGCTATGTGTTATTAAGTTTGGGCTAATACATTCTCTTGGTCTAGTTTTAGTTTATCACTAGCTGTAGCACAGTGCATAGTCAAGGTCTTATCCCACATTTTAAGTCCACTAAGGGTAGCACATGTAATGCCTATCACATATGGATTCTAGTAAACACAAAATATATAACCCTTTCAAATTCTAGTATCTCTATCTTTAACAAGATCAAATCCTCAAAGTGGCCCAAAAGATTCCAACAACTCTTTTATCTATGGTTATTTAAAAAAAAATGGAAATCGACCAACAAAAATATGATCAGAGCCTTCAACTCTACCAATGGTACATAGCATCAAACCAAAAAGAGTTGAATTAAGATGGGGACTCGATTGTCTCACACCCAATGTTGCTGCCAAGGAGGAATTATTGTCACTCAACCTCCTCACACCAATAGAAACACCCTCGAACATGTTGACATCCAGGGTCATAACATTATTAGCCTCTTCAATAGTCTGTATCTTCACAAAAGTGAATTTCATTTCATAGTTAATATACACATTTACAATAGCATAACTTATCCTAGTAGTATTTCCTCTTATGGCATCCATAACGTGACTAAAATATATAGTAATAGTTTACTTAATAATCATTATAAGAAGCTTATCCATCCACACATGGTACACATCCTTATTGTAATAGTTGCTTGCATATACCTATCGTCCTTTTAATTTCCCACTCATTCTCTTATTCATTGCCTACAAGATCCAAAACAGGGAATGCAAATCTCAATTTATAATTTGTGTTAATGTAAATTGTGTGTCAAACTCCCTCTTCCACTATCCATTACCTTGTTGTACATGGTCTGGTCAAATTTCATTTAACCATGAACTTTCTACCAAGTTTCTTTGTTTTCCTACTATGGGATATCAAACCTAATCAAAAATTTGCATTTAAGAAATTTATGCTTCACCATGAGTTTCCCTACCATATTTTTCCCATGGGCTTTCATACCCTCAAATGCAATTGGTTTTCAAGCCCTAACATTTTGGTAGAACTCTTATGCCTCAAACATAATTTATTTTTTGTTATTCAAACCTCCATGGACTTTGGAACATGATTTGAAATTTTTAAATGTAATTAATGAATTAACTTACACCAAGCTATCTCTTTTTAGATACAATTATTTTAAAATGTAACATTCTTATTTGTTTCCTTGGCTCTCCATGTGGAAATTTAGCTATGTCAAATGCTACATTAGTTGAGTGATTAAAACCATGTCCATGTAGGTATGTTGTTGTGTTTAAACAACTCATAAAATGACATAAACATCTTGTGTGAATTTGAGCACCAAAAGAGATAATTGTTAGAGATTTAAAAATAAGGAACACAAGAATGAAGGTTGATATTCTTGATTATATAGGATGTTTAAAACCATATAAATTGATAGATTGAATGAATAACATGGAGATATTTTTTTACTAGAGAACTATGAGAGTAGAGAAGAAGGTAAAGTATGAAACATAAGAGAAAAATTCTTATGTTACAACAATAGATATTACATAAAATGTTATGATGATAAGAATAATGATTTCTCCAAGGAAATAACATGTGAAGAGTAAATAAGGTGGTTATATATGACTAAAAATATATTTTCAAACAAGGTTTACTTCATGAGGTAAAATATACAAATTAATTATATATGGTGGTAGTTATGAGAATATGGTTTCTAGAAACATGATTGAGATAATAGGTTTGTAGTGTAATAAACATCGTAATCCTTATCAAATTTCATGGTTTAATAAAGGGAACGAATTTATAGTGGATAAAAGGTGCTTAGTCAATTTTTCTCTAAGTGAAACTTACAAGGATGAAATACAATATGATTTTATACTAATGTATGCATGTCATGTGTTATTGGGAAGGCCATTTTAGTTTAATTGAAAAGCAATTCATGATGGAGCAAAGAAAACTTATAGTTTATGCAAATGTGGTATAAAGGTAGTTTTGTTACCTCTTAAATAAGAAGGGTAGGATGAAAGCATGCTAATTGAAAAATCAATGATCAAAGACATGAAAGTGATAGGTTGATGCGATGCACTAGTATCAAAGAAAGAAGACACAAAGGTGTTGCAAGTACTAGTAGAAGCAAAAATAGTGTTGGAATAATATGCATATATTATACATGTTGAGTTACCAAATGGTTTACCACCAAAGAGAGATATTCAACATCATATTGATTTTATTCTAGGATCATCTCTACTCAATATATCAACTTATAGGATGAGTCCAATGAAACATGAAAAAATTAATAAATAGATTACTAAATTGATAACGAAGGGTGTAGTAAGGGAGAGCATAAGTCCATGTGCAATTTTAGCATTTTTAACTCCAAATAAATATAAAGGGTGAAACATGTGTGTGGATAGTATAGAAATCAAAAAAATATAATTAAGTACATGTTTCCTATACCTTGTGTAGATGTTATGATGGATCTCTTAGTAGGAGAAAAATTGTTAACAAGATTGATCTAAGGAGTGTGTACTATCAGATTCAGATTTGTGAAGGAGATGAGTGGAAAATACCATTAAAGGGTAGAGATGGTTTATATGAGTGGATGGTGATGCAATTATGATTATCTAATACACCCATCATATTTATGAGGGTGATGAACACAATGTTATGAGAATATAGTGTTATTTTTTTGGTGGTTTATTTTGATGATATTTTAATACTCAGTATGTATAAAGAAGATCACTTACAATATTTGTGAATGTCAATAAAATTATTAAAAAAAGATAATCTCTATGCAATTTGAAGAAGTGTAGGACAATGTAGAATAGTTTGGTATTTTTGGGATTTGTAGTTTCAATAAATGGTTAAATAATGAATGAAGAAAATTTAAAGTCAATTGTTGAGCAGCCTATCCCAAAGAGCATCATAGAGGTAAGAAGTTTCCATGGCTTAGAATTTTTTTAATAAAAAGTTCATTAAGAATTTTAGAAGTCTTGTTGCACCATTAACAAATTATATGAGAGGAAAATAATTTCCATTGATAAGAGAAAAAAGATAAAGCTTTGAGTTGTTAAACAAGAATATTATACAAAATCCTATTCTAACAATAATATAGTTTAATAAAGTGTTTGAGGTTGATTGTGATGTTTCATTTGTGGGAATTAGTGTTGTGTTGTGTCAAGAAAGAATGCTGATAACATATTTCAGTGAGAAATTAAATGAGGTAACAACAAAGTATTTTACATATGATGTTGAATTATTTTTCTTTCTATAAGTAATAATAGATTGGAGGAATTACCTTGTTATTATATTTTTTTTCTATCATGAGGCTTTAAAGAATGTAAACACTCAAAATAAATTAAATAATAGGCATGAAAAGTGCGTGTCTTAAATGAAAATATATAATTTTGTATTGAAGTATAAATCAAGAAAAGAGAAGTAAGTATCACTCCGAGTATATGAGTGGGGTTGACAACTACTATGGTTAGTAAAGTATATGGATTTGAATTTGTGAAGGAAGTATATGATACTACTCTATATTTTGGAAAGATAGTTGAGATATGTAGGAATCCATTAACAAGTGATGTAATTAATGTTTATGATGAGTATCTTATGCAGGATAGTTATTTCTTTAAAGGAAAATAATTGTGTATCCTAATTGGGTCTATTAGAGATAATATTATAAGAGAATTCCACAATGGTGGTATGGCTACACTTTTTGGTAAGATGAAGATAACGGCTTTGGGGGAGGAGAAGTACTTTTATCCAAAAATAAAAAGAGATATGACAATATATGTTTCAAGGTGTAGGATATGTCAGGTGGCAAAATGACATGCATAAAATATAGGGTTGTACATGAAATTATTAGTTCCAAGGTGACCATGGATAGATTTGTGTATGGATTATGTTTTGGGATTGACAAACATATAGAGAGGTAATGATTTCTTTTTGGATAGGTTCTCTAGGGTGGTTCAGTTTATTTCATATAATAAAACCAATTATGTTAGTAGAGTTGTAGAACTAGTTTTTAAAGAAATTGTGGGATTTCATGGTATTAAAAAAATGATTGCATCATATAGAGACATGAAGTTTATAAATCATTTTTAAAGGAATTTATGAAAGAAGATGGGGATTAATCTATAATTCAATAATGCATACCCCCGCCCCCAAACATATCAAAAAACAAAATTTATAAATAAGAGATTGAAAAAACTATTGAGATGCATAGTTGGAGAGAAGTTGAAGCAACGGGACATGGATTTACCATACGCTAAATTTTCATATAATAGTTTAGTGAATAGATCAATAAAAAAATGAACATTTCAATTTATTTATAAGAGAAATATTATGATTGTTATAGATTTGGTATAGTTATAGATTGAAGACCGAGTTAGTGATGATATAAAATCATTTACAAAATATATACAATAGTTACAAGAAGTAAGAAGAAAGTTGTAGAAAAATAATGAGAAGTATAAAGCAAAAAAAAATGTCACAAGAAAGTGTAAATATATTTAATAAGTAGATTTAGTAATGGTTTACTTAAGTAATGATAAATTTTTGATGGGAACATTAAAAAGTTGAACTATAAGAAAATTAGTATATGTAGAATCCTAAAGAAAATTAATGACAATGGTTATAAGGTGAGTTTAGAATAGAATTTTGATAACTCCCTCATATTTAATGTTCCTTCAAGAAGATGGTGAAGGTGAAGAAGATGAATAAATATATCAATAGCAACACGTACCCAAAAAAAGAAGAAGAAGATAGTGCAAGTTATGGATAATAAGATAATAAACATAAGGCAAGGAAGTTATTATAAGTAATTGGTATAATTGAAAGGATTATAGAAGGAAGAAAACACTTGGATTAGAAAATGGGAATTGAATAATATTGATAAGAACAAATGGAATCAATGCACTTACAATAACTTGTAGAAACTGAGTTATTTTCAACTAGATGAGAATGATGTTGAAAAAGAGGCCATAACCACTAATCCCTATCACTGTTTGAGACTATTTTCATGCCAAAATGACCATCTCAAATTTTTTGGTGCAGCCATAACCCAACCTATTTGATTATGAATTTTTTTGATATTTTTTAAAGTAGATACATTACCATATGAGGGTCCTAACATGCAATTTAATATATTTTTTAGTATTTTTATATTTCTAGAAATAGTATATTTTTATAACCAAAATTGAACATCAATTGATATGCGTATGATAGTTTAATTTTAGTGTTTAGTTTAAGTATGGATATTTTTAGAGTTTCACATGCTTGCATGCAAAACTTAATAAAAATAATAGCTATTACAAATAGTAGGTCAAGTTTTATTATTTTTAGAGTTTTAAGTTTTGTATGTTAACTCCAATTTTGATTTGAAGCTTATTTATTCATAGTTTGTAATTATTTGAATTATTCAATACAAATCAATACAAGTTATTATTTTACAAGCTTTACCTATTTGTATTTCTTGTATTGATAGTATTCAGGGTTACTAGCATACTTAAACTTAAGAAAAATAGTTACTGACACATACACATACTACCTATAGACCAACAAATCATGCAAATAACTAAAGTTATAAAAAATGACATACAACAAACTTGACCCATGTTGAAATTTATTTAACCAATATTAAACAAAATAGAGATGCCATTGCCATCATACTGAAGAGAGAATCCAAAAAAACCCAAATAGCTATTGGAAACATGACAATAGTAATATATAACTTATATTAATATTATTATGTTTTGAATAAAAAAATATCATTTCTTTAAAAGTTAAGACTAATTAAAATAATAATAATTATTTACATTTTTAGATTGTTTTATAGAAATAATTTACTAGATATTTATTACTTCAATTGAAAAGTAAATGGACATACATTTGAAATAAATCATTGACTTCACAAAGAAATATTATTTTTCTTCTAAATTGAAAGATAAAAGGACATACTATAATATATTGTATGTATTAAAATAGTTTGTATACTAATTTATTATTAACATGTAAATTATGCTACCAATTAAATTATAAATTGTAGATTATATTGAATGTAGTATAAATATATAAGGTAAGTTATTTTATAAATTTATATAATATATTTTATTTAAAAGGAGTTTACCTATAAATATTGATACTTAAAAATAAATATTTTTCAAAAAAACTAAATCAAATATAAAATATTAATCGTATTTAAATTTTACTCAATATTACATATTATGCAAACAATTAAAATTTAAAATAATTTTTTTAATATTATTTAAATAAAATTAAATAAAAAAATAAAAATAATAATTTAATGGACACAAAAATACCATTCAATGTTAGATATTTATTTTAAAAGAGCATTGAATTTCAATACTTTATATTAAGAAACTATTAAATTTCACATTATTTTAAACCATGCTTCAATACTCTAAACGAAGAAAAAGAATGATAAGAAAAAAGATCACTCAGACACACACACACACACACACTTTTTTCTCCCATAATAATCAACATTTTAATAGCCAAAATAGTAACAACTTTTTAACAGCGAAAAAATCAAATAATATAATTTATCTAATAGGAAAAAACTTTAGACCTTAAAATATAAAATGTTCCTTTATAATTAAATTCGTTTGATTTGGTTGAAAGTTTAAAGTTCATGTAATATTTTATGGATATATTTTGTCATACATTTAAATTTAAATTGTATAAATAAATTCATTTTTAAATAAGAGTCATAATGTGACTTTATTAGATACTATATTGTTATGAAAATAGTAGTTTGTAAAAGTGAAAATTTAAAATTGATACTAAGACAATGAAACAATGAACATAGATCAAAACAATGTAGAAAAAAAACTACATAGAAAATGTAATAGTTAGTAACGAAAGGTCAATGAAAAAAATTGCCCAGCAAAACCTTGATAAATGTAAACAGCTACTATGTAATCATATTCTTTGCAAATTAAATATATTTTCACCTTCTTTGAACAAATAAGATTAATATTCTTTCTTATAAAAATAATATAATATGAATTATAAAAAAAAAGGTGACAAGCTCATGTTGATGGTGGAGCCCATAAAAAAACAATTGAGAATTTATTTGTTTTTGCACAAGTAATTTATTTTCCCAATTTTCTTTTACCATTTAGAAAGAAAACATATTTGAAATAATGAAACCAACGTTAACATTCAACAACGGTATGTAAGTGTGCCATTCAATAATAATTGTTGTCATAGTTAGAACATTTGTTAGTGCTATGTCTCCACGTGTAGCTCGTCAGTATTTAAAAAAACTCCTCTAACTTTACTACCACAAAAGATATGAAAACCTATTTAGATGTGATTTTAAATTACTCGATGTTAATTTGCGGCTAGCAAGGACAGGATGATCACCCACACAACTTTCCGACGGCCGGTATCCAAGAGGATAGGATGATCTATGGCCCAAGATCATAGGGTTTCGACTGTCGGGAGCTACGCTTTATGTCACGCCCCTACCAAATCAAGGGACATGAAAATAAGACCTTGTACAGGGTAGCATCTACTGCCAAACTGCTTTTAGGGACCGGGAAAATCTATTACCAAATGGGGAAACAGGGGCTTTAGACGTGCTTAATTTGAAATTTGTGACCTTGAGACATTGATGGCTCACATATTTATTAGATGAATTATGGGGAAGAAGGGTACGATTCAGAATAAGAGCCTGCAAAATCAACAATTACAGAAACTTGATAAAACAAAAACACATTCATTCTACATTCAATTTATAATATATAGATTATTGTTTAATAGACATTTTTAAATCATAGCATTTTTATTTATTTTTTGTTCCAATATAGGTAACTTACGAGAAATAAAAAATACGTCAAAATTTGGTCATACGATTATATTTGGTAACCTTGTAGCACAGTTAACCCTAATTTTACATATAAGCCGAAACTGCCACTCTATAATCCCTTGATAGCTTGTTCATTGGTTCCATGGAATAGAAGCTGTGTGGAAGAGATAGCACTGAGATCATTTTAGGCCTCCACGAATTTTTATCGGGCATACAAAAACAGTAGAAGACATACATGTGCAAGCAGTCAATACCGTGTAGCTAAAGGAATAACTTCAATCATAGTGCGTAGGTAAGGGCTACAACAGTAATAGCAAGGATGGAAGCAAACAACACGTTTGGAAGAAAATAAAAAAATAACGATGCACGATTTGATGGAAGAGATACAGTTATGCTGCACCACCACCGAAGTATTGAGCACGGCATTTGTAATACAAATGCATCATCACACTTTCACCACGCGTTTCTTATCGCTACGATGCCAGCTGCCTCTGCTATTTTTTTATCCTTTGAAGTACAGGCAAAGTTCACAAATACAGAGCTTTGATTGAATGTCCATCATGCATTTATTCACACGTTAACAGTAATTGGAAAAAACAATAAAATATTTCCAATGTTCTGTGAACATTAGGAAACATTTTAGATTTTAGTTAGGGTTAGTTGGTTATTAGTTATCAATGGTAATGAACACAAATTAATATGTCGAAGTAAAAATAATAGAATTTAGGACCGGCATTAAAAATATTGTTCAAATAATTTATGAGATTGGGATTGACTACTACTTGTAAAATAATAATATTTAGAAATTTATTCTATTCTTTACATTCATAGAAGCTGAAACACAACAAATAGAAACCCAAAAAAATTTAATTAATGTTAGAAACTACAAATTTATCAACAAATATTTAAAACCCATATTTCATAAACTTATGAATTTGAAACTAAGAAATTATTTGCTGAAATTAACTATATTAGTCAACAATTTAATTTACATAGACAAACTAAATAAAGTACTGTAATTTCTGACATCAACAATAAATACAGAAAAAATTATTGTTAAAAAAATCATTCTTAAATTCAACATTAAAATCTTACTAAAATCAAATACTAATTAAAACTCTAATCTCCACCAAATAAATTGTTAAAATAAATTATATGATCAAACATATTAAAAACTAATAATTAACATATATTTTAAAAAAAAGAGAAAAAAATAAAAATAAAATAAAATAAATAAAAAGTTTGTAATTTCAAAATAATTTCTTGTCCTTGGAAAACCCATCTAAAATCTAAACAAACAAGATAAAAATAAATACCCATACACTATTCGTAGAGAAAATAACCCCATCTAACAGTACTTTTAGTTATATGAAGGTCTTAACATACTAAACCTCAAATATGCATATTAATAAATGGTCGAAAATAAATTCCGGACCCTTGTCCTTTTAGATATCAATTAAAACATGTAATTTGTATACCATAAAAACGAAATTGAATTCTACGTCAAGTACATCTTTAACGTTGTGTCAGAGTGCATCTCATCCGTTACAGAGCTCATGTAATGCAGTCATATGGCAATCATAATTTACATTTTGTATCCTTAAAATAATTTTGAAAGCCTCTAAAAATGTGTTCCGCCTCCTAATGTGAAATCACCAAACTCATGATTATATGATAATGGAAGTAACGAGACAATTCTTTCAGGGCATTTGTGCTTTTGCGAAGGAACCATTTAGGTAAACTAGAGGGCACAATGTCAAAAACCAATAATAATGTATATAGTCATAATATACGTAGTTTTTTATTTGATTGTTATAAACGGTAATAAACTTGCAAAATATATATATATATATATATATATATATATATATATATATATATATATATATATATATATAAAAGAGAGAAAACTACAACATTATTTGTTGTGTAGAAGAGAGAGATTGACAGAAACTATAGACTTAGCTAGGCAGAAAATAGACAATACAAGATGAAACAAAACAGAGAAGAAAATGGAGAAATAAACACTAAACTCTGCATATATTAAATTCTAAAAAATCTCCTTTTACATAAACTACTTCATACAGTCACTGCTGTTGTAAAAAAAACATAAAAAAGAAATCAAAAATTTTCTTTTAGTTCTAGAAATATATTCCCAAACTTTGGATTGTTGCTGCAGTTGACTTTCACTGTTCCTATTACAGATTACTACTCTCTCTTTCTTCCCTTGCTACGGACTGTTTCTCTTCTACAAGCTGCTGCTGCGTTATCTTCTCTGCTGCTCTGCTTTTCCCTTTTTGCTACTGCAAATTCTACAGGTCACTACTGCTGCATTGAATTCTATATTCTGTTGCACATCTTCTACTTACTGTTTTCTCACCTACTCTGTAGCTTTTTCCCCCAGAACAAGTCAAAATGGCTCCAATTTTGAAATTGAGAAGGGGTTGAATTAAACGCCGTTGATGGCCTATCATTCACTAGGAGTTAGGTAAGGTTCAAAAATATTATTTTAAGACTCCCCTTTATTTCTAACCCTTCTACCATGCTCAATTAAACTTTTCTCATTCTTCAAAACTTCTTTATAACTTATTTTTAACTTACCAAATGCTTCTGCATCCTTTTTATGCATGTTTGGAGGTTCGTTACTAAACATTGTAGATGTACTAATGGAGTCTGTAATTTTTATTATGAAGTCCATAGTTTTGTTATAAAATTTTGTAGCTGGACTGTTTGAGTCCGTAGATTTTTTGTAGTAGTCCATAGATGCTCTATTTGAGTTCGTAGATTTTATGTAGAAGTCCATAGTTCTACTGATAGAGTCCATATAATTGCTATAGAAGTCCATAGTTCTGCTGATGGAGTCCGTAGATTTGTTGTAGGAGTCCATAATTTTACTGATGAAGTCCATGGATTTTCTATAATAGTCCATAGCTAGACTGATATAGTCCGTAGATTTGTTGTAAGACTCTGAATCTATGATAACACTATGTAGATCTAATACTACTGTATTTATGACCCCTAACTTTCCTTTTAGGTGCATGAAAACGTCCTTAGGCAATGGCTTAATAAAAATATCAGTTAGTTGCTGATCAGAGTTACAAAAAATACTCTCTATGACATGATTTTCAACTTACTCATGAATAAAGTGAATCCTGATTGCAATGTGTTTATTCCTGCCATGAAATATGAGGTTATATTTGACAATGCTATAGATGATACATTATCAAAATAGACCATAGAAGCTCCTTGTTTCTCCTTATGCAAATCAAAAAGTATCTTTCTCAACTATATAGCTTGACATGCTGCTGCATTAGCTTCTATATACTTTGCTTCAGCTTTAGAAAGCGACACTATCGATTGTTTGTTTGAAACCCAAGATATGGCTCCTAACCCAAGATAAAATACATAACCTAAAGTGTTCTTTCAATCATCAAGGCAACCTGCCCAATCACTGTCTGTATAATCAAAAAGTTGAAACTCATCTGCTACTACATACACAACACCATAATCCCTTGTTCCATTCACGTACATCAATATCCTCTTATCCGGTTGTTAATATGTCTCCTTTCATGTCTTCATGATTCTTGATATAAGACTAACTACA
The DNA here is from genome assembly GCA_037957365.1 of Torreya grandis. Taxonomy (NCBI): domain Eukaryota; kingdom Viridiplantae; phylum Streptophyta; class Pinopsida; order Cupressales; family Taxaceae; genus Torreya; species Torreya grandis. The sequence goes on from JARHVA010005758.1 coordinate 599,062, forward strand.
TATATGATATACAACCTTTTTGCAGTCAAGCACATTAAGCTTCCCACTAGGCTCTTATAACGTGTGGGGTCTACATTATTGTTGTAATCATCTTTGCATAATTGAGGGCTTCTCTTAGTTGGAGTGAATACAGGCTTGTTTTCCACTGTCTTGAACCTTTTCAAAACCTCCTTTGCATACTTATATTGGCATATGAATATGCCTTCATCTATTTTCTTAACTTTTATCCTAAAAAAGTACTTTAAGAAGCCCAAATCAAACATTTAAAACTCCATTTTCATGATTACTTTGAAATCTTCAATGGACTGATTTGCATTACTATTGAATATTAGATCATTCACATACAATATAATAGTCAACATACCTTCTTTACATGATTTGATGTTTAGGTGGGCTCACGTGCACTTTTGCTAAAATCATTGCTCAACAAATATGAGTCTATATGGCTATACCATGCTCTTGGGGCTTGCTTACACCTATACAATACCTTTTTTAGCCTATACACTTCATTCTCATGCTTGATAATCTCATATCTTGATGGTTGTTCCATGTAGACCTATTCTTCAAGCACTCCATTCAAGAATTCCAACTTCACATCTATTTGATGCACCTTACACTTGTTTTGGGCAGTAATGGCTATGATTATCCTTGCAGTTCTTAGCTTTACCATAGATGTAACTGTTTCATTGTAATCATGTTTGGGCTTTTGCTTGTAGCCCTTCAGCACTAGCCTTGCCTTATGCCTCTCTCTCTTGCCTTCAAAAATAGTTTTTGTTTTCTATACCCACTTAACTCCTATGACCTCTTTTCCTTTTGGTAGGTCAACTAACTCCCACGTATCATTTCTCTCTATGATGTGTATTTCTTCATTCATAGCCTCATGCCACTTTTTTTCCTTAACTACTTCTTCAAAGTAGATTATATCAATTGATAGAAAGGGTGCATAATTCATGATTCCATTCTCATTTTGTGCATACCTTGACTGCTCATAAAATTCATACAAGCTTCTTGTCTTTACTTGATGTTGACTTGAGTTGGAGGAGAATGTAGACTCTTGAACAACTCCTTGACCTATATGATGGTTGTTACCATTAGATAAATCAGCCCTATTTGAAATACGGGTCCATGTTGGTGTATTATTGGTTGTACCACCTACTACTTTAGATTCAATAAAGGGTCCACTGGCCTTTGTTTCAACATGTTCTTCTCCTTGTCTCTCTTCTCAAGCTTCATGCTCAATGAATTGAACATCTTGACTGATTATGAGATATTTGGTGATGGGATTGCATAGTTGGTATGCCTTTGATTAGTCACTATGCCCTATTAAAATACACTTCTCACCTTTGTCATCCCACTTAGTTCTTCTTTCCTTGAGGGCATGTGCATATGCTACATAACCGGACACTCTAAGGTGTCCAACACTTGGCTTTCGATTAATCCATGCTTTTTGAGGGATTACATCCCTTACACTCTTTGTTAGACAAATGTTCAATAAGTACATGACTATTTCTACAGCCTCAGCCTAAACAATCATTAGGCAAACCTTTTTCCTTTAGCATGTTCCTTGCCATCACTTAGATGGTGCTATTCTTCCTCCCGGCCACACCATTTTGTTGTGGTGTATACCAAGCTATAAATTTTTTCTTTATGGCATGATCCTTGCAAAAATTCATGAACTAATTAGAGATATACTCTCCCATTGTATTCATCCTCAAAATCTTGATGTGATCACCACTTTGCTTCTCCACTATGGCCTTGAAATGCTTGAAGGTTTCAAATGCTTTTGATTTGATCTTCAAGAAATACACCCATATCTTTTAGCTGTAATCATCTATGAATGTCATGAAATAGAAATTATTGGATAGGGATGGGGTTTTCATTAGACCACACAAATCTGAATGGATCAACTCTAACAAAGCTCTAGCTCTCTATGCCTTACCCATAGGAAATGTACTCTTATGTTGCTTCCCTAATATGCATCCTTCACACACTTGTTTGTATTTTTCATAAGGGGAAACCCCTTCACTACATGCTTGTTAGGAAGAAGGTTCAGTCCTCCAAAGCTCAAATGCTACCTAAAATTTAAAAGAGTAAATTCATCTATCATCATTATTTTGAATGCTACTGTGAACTCACTTTGCATTCTCAATAGAAACATCTGATTGCTTGTCATCTTGACTGTTGCTATCATCCTATTACAACCACTCTTATCAAAGATGATGCACTCACCATTATAAAATGTAACCTTTTACCCCTTTTACACAAGCTACCTTATGATGATAAGGTTGTGTTTCAACTTGGATACATAGTAAACATCATGAATTTGCCTTTTATCACCTTGCTTACTACGAATTGAAAATATACCCTTATCCATGATGGGAACCTTATCATTATTTCCCATCTTTGCCTCTGATTTTATTTTTTGATCTATGTGGTTGAGCATCTCTTTGTTCCCACTCATGTGGTTTCTATAACCACTATCAAAATACCATGTCTCTTTGCCACTTTGTTCAATAATGTTGCATGTTATAAACAATCTTCCTCCTTTCTCAAATCTATTTAGTTTAGCCTCTTATGTATGAGTGAAATTATAATTGTGTCTATTCATGTCATACTCCATTCTACACTCATTAACACAATCTCTATACCTCTTACAATAATGACATTGGATGCTAGACTTATCATATCTTTGTGTGGACTCGCCTCTAAAAGTGGTATTTCTCCTTCCTGTTCCTCTTCCATATGACTCTTGATGGCTATGCCTTCCACCTTATTGACATTTTTAAGTTCTTTCTCTTCTTATATTATTTTATCCTCTCCCACTTCTTTTCACATTAACATTGGTCTTGAATACTTGCTCATGTGAGGAGGTGGTTGACCTATTCATCTTTTGTTCATGGGTTTACAAAGAACCCATTAGGTCATCAATCATCATTTACCTCAAATATTTTGAATTTTCTATACCAACCACTATAGGGTCAAATCTAATTGGAAGGCTACTCAACACCTTCTCAATGATCCTATGGTCTTCAAGGGTATCACCACATATCTTCATTTGATTTATTATGTTCATAGTTTTTGTTAAAAATTCATTTCTTAACTCATTGTCCTTCATTTTTAAGGTCCCAAAGTATCTTCTTAAGAGTTGCAACTTGAAAAGTGTCACCTTGTCACTCGCTTGATATGCATTTTGTAAGATATCCCATGCTTTCTTTGAATGGATAGCTATTGATATCTTAAGAAAGATTGAGTCAGCTGAAGCCATTTATATGTAGCTAAGTGCTTTGAAATCTTTCCTCCTATTCTCCTTTAGCACATTATTTTGTGCTTGGGTTAAAGCATTGAAGGCATCCATGTCTACAATCTCATTATACCCAACTTTAACCAACTCTCATAGCTCTTTATATTTGAATATTATCTTTATTTTGATGCTTCACAC
>JARHVA010005758.1:617500-775000 GCA_037957365.1 Torreya grandis
TACCATCCCAATGGAAAGAACCACTTGAATCGGGTTATGAAGGGTAGGATAGGTGAGGGTTTGAACCTCTAATAACTTTAATATTAGAGGTTAACAGAAGGAACTGAGCATCCTAAATTGACATAGTTGGCATGCCCTATGTTGAAATGACTATTTATAGTGAAACCTATGGATTTGAGGCATGGGAATGGTGATGAAAATTTGAATCTTGCTTAAGTGGGAGAGTGTTTGTGTAGCTAGCAGGGTATCTCAAGGAAGCCATGGGAGTAGATATTGATTACTAAATAAAATTTTAAATAAAAATACTAAATAGGATTTATAAATATCCAAAAAAATATTAAATTAAAATTATTAAATTTAATTAATTCATGTAACATTTTATAAAATATAATAATTATATCTCTTTGAAAATTAATATATAAATTTGTCACTAATAGTAAACCACGTAACTAATTAAATATCTAAACTAATCAATGTACTCAAAAATAAGTATTTCCTAGTTATTTAAAATTGCTTACCACCTTAAGACAGTGTATCTTTCATAACAAATTTATAAAAATATGTTTTTAGTTGAAACTAGATACATTCGAATGAATTTGTATTTTAATTATTAACATCTCTAAATTATAATAATATTTAAATTAAATTTTGAAAGAATATTATAAGTTCACAAGAAAATGTTCAAAAGATGTAACTTATTATATTTATATACTTTTTTATTAAATATAATAGCTTAGTTGAAATAGTTTTCAAATAAATCATTAATTTATTTTGAGAATTTTATATTTTTCTATATTACCCAAATTTAAAAACTAAATTATACCACCAATTAAATTAAATAATAAATATATAACTTTAAAAATAAAATAAAATGATATTTTTAATAATATTGATGGAAAACATTTTAGGGAGATGCCACATTCGGTTGATATCTAAGGAGGTAGGCGTATCTCTTCCAACAAAATAATCAAGAACTTGCACCTGACCTGCCCCCTTTGATATGCTTAAAAGCATGTGATGCAAAAATATAGGCCAAACATACAGAGGCCATAAATTTTGGTCTGTATCTTCATTTGATCCCAACTTCATCCCAAAATAACATTTTCAATAATTTTTGGAGGCAATACAGGACCATATGAGGATCCAAAAATGCAATTTCATATATTTTTTGATATTGTTGTATTTTTAGAAATTCTATATTTTTTTAGTCTGACATGAACTTTAGAGCATATTTATATTTTACGTAAATTATAGTGTTTACTTATTTATTCAGATTTAGAGACCTACAAGTGTTTGCCTACAAAACATACTAAAAATAATATATTTTAAAAATAGCAAGTTCAGTTTTATTATTTCTTAGAGTTCTAAATTTTGCATGTCAACTCCAATTGTGAGTTAAGGCTTATTTATTTATGGTTTTTAATCATTTGAATCATTCAATATGAAACAATAGAGGTTATTATTTCAAAAGCTTTTCATATTGGTATTTCCTTATCTTGATTGTATTTGGTTTCATTGTTTAATACATAGCATGTTCAAATCTTGGAGGCATAAGAGATAGTGATTGGATCAGGAGCAATCACTTAGATGAACTAGACTATAAAAGAGATGCAGAGGAAAGTGGAATAATTAAAAAAGATTATTGTGAATTATAGATTAAAAAAAGAGGAGAAGATGGTGTAGAGGATGACATAGATCATGAAGTAGAAATTATGGAAGACAAGGAGCAACAAGAATAAATCCAATCAATGGAAGAGAGTGTTGATTCATAGTTATACACCTCTTTCCCTTATCATTTAAAACTTGAAGAAAATGGTAAAAAAATATGAAAAAAAAGCTGATATGTCATTATAGCTAGGGGAGGGTTTGGCATCAAGAATGAACTAAGATGGAGAAAATGACTGAGAGGCATCAATAGAGGGTATGGTCAGCTCCTTGCTACTTTTGGCTGTACCTGAACCAAGCTAAAAGGACCTAAGGGGTAGCTTTATTACATGGAAAGATTATGTAATTCAACTTCCATGGGGATTTTTTGGCACAAAAAGACTCAAATATGACTAGGGCATAACCAAACTTGTTCAACCCACCTGGGAAGTGTTGTCACATAGAATGAGCAAATGCTCTAGATCACATAAAAACTACTAAGGGTAGATAGGAAATAGACTGAAATATTCATTCTAAATAATTTTCAATAACGTGGATTGAATGGAAAACCACAGTGTTTGGTCTTTAAAGCATAAAATGCAAATAGATGTTATATAGGCAAGTTTTTATGCATTTGTAGGTCAAATAATACTTATAGTATGCAATAGGGTATATTATCTATAGGGTAGCATAGGTTAGGAGAGTTACATAATTTTTAAAAGGGGTGTGGTGTGCTGGTGGTTTCCAAATAATAGTGGTCCTTTCAAACATTCATAGCTTAATGCCATAGCAAAAATATAGGGAAAACTCAAATGCAATATAATAGGAAATACTAGATGATCCATAAAATACTAACATACATTGAAACTAAAGTTTCAAACACTTTTCCCAATCAAATGCATAAACCTAGGGTGATTTAACAAGTTATTAAGCAACAAATCCTAAAATAATGTACAAATGATTTATAATCTAGATCTATGCTCAGAATGATAATCAATAATGAACACAAACCCAAACGTCCAATCAACATAACATGCAAAACACATTACTGCACTTCATCAATAGGAAATAACAAAGAACCATAAACATTTTCATTAACTTGAAAAGAGATATTACATACGTTAGTTTTTAAAAATGATACCATGGGGACAAGCATGGTTATATTTCTCCATGTTGGACAATAAAGACATAAACATGCTCTCAAAACCTTCTAATGGCTATACATTTGTAACCACCTTAGTAAGGGAGACAAGTTATACACACAATAGTTGATCCCAAATATTTTTGCAAAACCTAAGCTTAGAGAAAATGAACAACCAACAATAAAACCGAAAGAATAGAGGAAAAATCCTCTATTTATACATTTTCACCCTTCTTTTCAAATCTTGGAATGGGGGTTTCATTTTACAATTTTACAAATTGTAGTCAACACCCCAAATTTATCCCAAGATGATCTCAACTTGAAAAACCCTTTACCATTCCTAGAATATTCACTTATTTGCATGAAGAATCATTTCTCTAACTGCCTCTACAAGGAATGATGAATATTTATGACAAACCCTTTTATTTCTTTCCTAAAGATGCCTTTTACATGAGATAAAAGGTGAAAATTCATGATGGAGGCTAAAAAACCTTTTCCTCATGTGTAACTACCTGGAGATGCCCTTGACCACTTGCTTGCATAGCTAGAACATCTTGGATAGCTACCCTTCCCTTATGCATGCCATGGATAAACCTACTCTTGTAATGATGGAATGGGAATATTCTAGATATATATCTATTTGAATGATTTTCCTCCAAAGGCATTCCTTGGTATTGAAAACCTATAATTTCTCTCCCATGGAGGAGATTGGACAAACAAAACATGAGAAAATGTATATACCTAGGTTTATTTGACCTTTTTTATCTTTTGCCTCCATCTTATTTTTTAACACTGTGGCTTTTTTCCACCTTTGATTTTTTCACATTTTATTTTTATACAAATTTGACTTTTTATGATTTCCCCCATATTTTTTAATACATAAATGCATTATTTTCCACTTTTTAGCCTTTTGGGGAAATTCTAGTCAACTTTGTAAATTTACAATTTTCCTTGTCTTGGGAAAATATGGGACCCAAAAATAGTTTTCTAATTAGAAAATTACATATTGAAAAATTATACATTGGATAAATGTAATTTACAAATTACAATTTTGTAGAATTGTAATTTGAAAATCATAAATTGTAATTTATAGAATTATAATTTGTAAAATTACATTTCGCTATAGAAGTTTGTTATTGCACTCCTATTGACTAGTGATGAGTAGTGTAAATGGGATATCTAGGTGCAATTTATAATTTTTACAAGTGAAAGATTACAAAAATACATTTCTCCTCTAGGTTTACCTAAACTTCTCCTTTGGTTGACTTTTTCCATGTTTGCTTTGACTGGTAGGATTGAGAGAGTTGACCATAATTTACATGTTGCATTTTTAGACCTTTATTTTTTCAATTTTCATTTCCCACTAAAATCTCTAAAGGACCTTTGGAGTTACTTTTTAATTTTTTTAGAACCTCCAAAATTCTTGATTTTTCAAAATTTTCACTTTTCAGCCAACTTGGTCTACCAAAATACCCTATATAGAACTTTTCTAGAAACTTGGTCCTTCTCTATATGATACTTTACCATAGTAATATGTCCCAATTACATAATTCCATTGAATCTTAAATCTTCACCAACAAAAGTATGCATTTCCTAGACATTCACTCTCTTGGGTTCACATTTATTTTCACTCATTAGAATTGCATTTCACAAACTGCAAATGTGCATCATCTACCACCACCTATATGAAAATAATTATCTTAGATATTATAAATGATTTTCAATTAGGAGTATCATCTATTTGGTGATAATTTTAATCAAATACCTCAAAATCTAAGTCTAATGAAGAAATACATGATGCTATTGCACCCTGACTATCATCCATGCAACTGATACTTAATCCTAGTGAATCAATAGTCTCCAATTGTTGAAAACAAAAATTTTCTTTATCATACAAATATTTATAACTTTGGGATACAAAATTATTTTAAAAAGTTTTTTGATTAAATTCATTTAATTTGTTCAATCTTCTTTCCATTTAGTGAATCTTTTGCCTTCATAGAACCATTAGTATTTGAATATTCCACAAATACCTTCCCAACACTAGAAATTAACTAGCCATTCATGTCAAGCTATGGGACAACAAGATTTACCACTTATCCATATTTTCCACATTCTTATCTTAGCTCATCTTTTGACATACTTTTTATCAAGTAAACATATTTTGTAGCATCTTCTGGAGACCTAAAGACCCCAAGTTAAAGTGCAAGCTTCCATAAAGCTATGTGTTGCTAAACCTAGGCTAAGACATTATTTTGGTCTAGTTTTAGTTTATCACTAGCTATAGAAAGGTTTATACTCAAAGTCTTATCCCCCATTTTAAGCCTATTAAGGGTAACACATGAAATGTTCATCATAATTGGATCATGGTAAACATAGAACCCATAACCCTTTTAAATTCTAGTATATATATATTTAACAAGATCAAATCCTCATAGTGGCCCAAAAGATTCCAATAGCTCTTTGATCTAGGGTTATTTGAAAAAATATGGCAAGCCACCAAGAAAAATATGATAAGGGCCTTCATCTCCACCAATGATACCCGATATCAGACCAATAACAACTGAATTAGGGTGGGGACTAGGTTGACTCGGATCGAGTTCTACTTCTAATGTGGGATTTTAGTCAATCATCCTCCTCACACACACAAAAACACCCTAAAATGTGATGCCATCCAAGGCCATAACGTTTTTGGCCTCTTTAATAGTTCGCATCTTCACAAAAGTAAATTTCCTTTCATGGATGATATACACATATAAAATAGCATCACTTAGCCCAACAATATTTCCTCCTATGGTAGCCATAATGTGACTAGAATATGTAGTAATATTTTGCTCATTATCCATTATAGGAATCCCACCCATCTGTTCATTGTACATGTCCTTATTTTACTAGCTACTTGCATGTACCTATCATCATTTCAATTTCTCACTCATTCTCTTATTTTCTAGTTGTGGGATTGAGGATGGGGAACACAATTGTAATTTTCTATTTGTATTATTTCAAATTACATGTCAAACTCCTTCTTCCATTCACTACCTTGTTGTACATGGTCTTGTAAAATTGTTTTCAACCAAGAACTTTATTCTAAGTTACATCCTTTTCCTTTTATGGGATCGAAACCCAATCAACAATTTAAATTTAAGAAATTTGCGTTTCTCCATGTGCTTCCCTACCATATTTTTCTCATAAGATTTCCTACCTGTAAATGCAATTGATTTGCAATCCTTGACCTTTTGATGCAACTCTTATGCCTCAAATTTAATTTTTTTGTTGTTCAAACCTTCATAGACTTTGGAACATGGTTTATAATTTTCAAATGCAATCAATGCATTAACCTCCAATGAGTTATCTATTTTCAGCCATGATTATTTTAAAACTTAACATTAATTTGTTTTCCTTGACTCTCTATCTGGAAAGTTAGTTGTGTCAAATTCTATGTTGGTTGAGTTCTTAAAACCATGTCCACATATGTAGGTTGATATGTTTAAATAGCTCATAAAATGGCATAAACATGTGGTGAAAATTTAAGAACCAACACTGGCTCTCTTCCAAGGATGTACACCCCATATAGGTATGCAAAGAAGCCTATAAAATAAGACCAGGTGCCAATCCATTAGTCCATAGAGTCATAATTTCATCAATTTATAGCCAACACTTAAGAAAACTCCACAAAGTGAGGCAGACTAACAAAAATAGATTAGGAGGATCTAAAAATGAACACATGACAAAAACACAAAAAGAACTATACAAACAAGGCCCAAATCAAAGGGAAAATAAAGAAGCAAAATAAGAAGACTATACACCACAAATTATATACATTAACTATGCACTTAATCAGTGAATTGTTTTAGATGTTTACCATTAACTAGTGGCTTCATAGTTTTACCATCCCTTAATCTCTTAAATGTTTCCAGTAGCCTAGTGGCCAAGATGAATTAAATCAATTTTTAAACATGCCTAAAATTATTTCTTCTAGGCTATAATGGGATGATACTTTGAAATAAATCCTCTTTCTAATCTCAAATATGGATAAGACCAAGACAAAAGACTTTGGTACATTTTCAGCAATTGTAAGTAACCTTGTTTCTTGGCTACAATTTGGTGAGTACCAAATAAGAGTGCTTCAAATTCATCAATGTCATTCACGCACTCAGCATGCAACTTGAAAGAGAACTTAAAATATTAATTTCTATGGGCATAAAAGATAACCCCAGTTCCACTTCCAAGATTGTAACAAGCCCCATCAAATGCTAATTTACAATCTACACCTTCACCATCAGGTTCAACATCAAGAATAATAGGTTATCCATCAACATCAATATTGCCAACAAAGCTACCCAACTCAACATCTATGTTTGGCACTTAATTTAAGGAATGCTTTGGATCTTAAATTATATGCAACATCTTTAACTCCCTATGAAGTTTAACCATCTTACCCCCAAATGGAATTTTGGCATAAGATGAATCCATTTGTATATTTCAACCCATGATATAAACCCACTTATGTGACAATAGCATCACCCATTTAGGATGGAAATCCATAATTACCACATCCATATTCAAATACTTACCTGGATGCACCACTAACTACACTACCAACCCTTGAATTTATCCAACAATTGGCACCTCTAATGAATCCATGGCATAGAACCTACTAAAGGGCATTGTAATATTTATTCTAAGATCATTTAAGACACCTAGGGGCATCACACTGAAACATGCTTTAAAATCAAACATGAAATTATAGATAATCAGACCATTAATTAAGAGGGTTTTATAAAATGGATCCACTTTAAGCTAATATTTTACAAATATAGTCCCAAAATACACCTCTAGGGTTAGTTCAACAAACTCTTCTATTTTTTCATCTTCTTTTGGGGGTTTTGTGGGTGAATCAATTTCATTTGTAGCTAACTTATCACAAAATTCCAAGTACTCAAATTCCCTCTTCCTATGCTCAGGTATTTGCAATAACTCTATAAGTGGCATGGTGATTTTAAGTTGGTTCAATAATTGGTCCATATCAAACACACTATACTGGGGAAGAGGTGTATTGGGTGAAATGGTGACAACACTTTCAACTAGGATACAATTACTTAATGTCTGAACTAGAGTAGGCTAGGATGGATTTACATTTTTTACAGTAGTTTTTAGAGGTGGATTTATTTTAAGAGAATTTGTACCATTAGGAATACTAGATAGAAAGGGAATTCTATTATTAGCTAGATCACCTTTTGGGTAAACAACTTAGGAAACATGTGTTAGTTTAGAATCAGATTTTGGAACATTTTCAGCAATGGTAAGTAACCTTGTTTCTTGGCTACAATCTTGTGAGTACCAAATAAGAGTGCTTCAAATTCATCAATGTCATTCATGCACTCAGCATGCAACTTGAAAGAGAACTTAAAATATTAATTTTTATGGGCATAAAAGATAACCCCAGTTCAACTTCCAAGATTGTAACAAGCCCCATCAAATGCTAATTTACAATCTACACCTTTACCATCAGGTCCAACATCAAGAATAATAGGTTATCCATCAACATCACTATTGCCAACAAAGCTACCCAACTCAACATCTATGTTTGGCACTTAATTTAAGGAATGCTTTGGATCTTAAATTATATGCAACATCTTTAACTCCCTATGAAGTTTAACCATCTTACCCCCAAATGGAATTTTGGCATAAGATGAATCCATTTGTATATTTCAACCCATGCTATAAACCCATTTATGTGACAATAGCATTACCCATTTAGGATGGAAATCCATAATTACCACATCCATATTCAAATACTTACCTGGATGCACCACTAACTACACTACCAACCCTTGAATTTATCCAACAACTGGCACCTCTAATGAATCCATGGCATAGAACCTACTAAAGGGTATTGTCATATTTATTCCAAGATCATTTAAGACACCTAGGGGCATCACACTGAAACATGCTTTAAAATCAAACATGAAATTATAGATAATCAGACCATTAATTAAGAGGGTTTTATAAAATGGATCCACTTTAAGCTAATATTTTACAAATATAGTCCCAAAATACACCTCTGGGGTTAGTTCAACAAACTCTTCTATTTCTTAATCTTCTTTTGGGGGTTTTGTGGGTGAATCAATTTCATTTGTAGCTAACTTATCACAAAATTCCAAGTACTCAAATTCCCTCTTCCTATGTTCAGGTATTTGCAATAACTCAATAAGTGGCATGGTGATTTTAAGTTGTTTCAATAATTGGTCAATATCAAACACACTATACTAGGGAAGAGGCATATTGGGTGAAATGGTGACAACACTTTCAACTAGGATACAATTACTTAATGTCTGAACTAGAGTAGGCTAGGATGGATTTACATTTTTTACAGTAGTTTTTAGATGTGGATTTATTTTAAGAAAATTTGTACCGTTAGGAATACTAGATAGAAAGGGAATTCTATTATTAGCTAGATCACCTCTTGGCTTAACAACTTGGGAAACATGTGCTAGTGTAGAATCATTTGGGACTACTGTCATTTTATTTACTTCCTTACTTGTATCCCCTTCCTTTGGATTCATATGGGTAGTGTCTTAAGTAGTAGCAACTAGTTGCCTTATTCTTAACTAGTAATCCTTATCTTGAGTAACTACTACATTAATTATAAGCTACATATCTTCAACTAATGGAATCCCCCCATCATATTTTTGATCATTAATTATCTTAAAAACATGAAATCATGATTGGGAAATTCATATGCTTGTGCCATATTAACACCACAAGAACATTCACAAGTTTGGACACATACCATTTGTACATCACTCCAAAATTGATAAAAAATAGTAACACTCAACATTTTTTTGGAATAGACACCTTGCTTTGGGGACTTTGACAATTAAACATAAAACTTTCATCATCAAATGATGTAGAATCAAGTTCATCCACATAATCAGTTCAATACTATCACATAAGGGATGGGGAAAGAAGAACTAATAATAAAAATTAATTTCAAAATCAAAATTTACTACATTCACTTTAACATTCAGTGGATTAGGAACTTCTTTTATACCTCCTCTATTCTAATTTCTATCCATTATTTCATCATGTGTAGACCTCTTCCCTCTATTATTGTCTTGATTGTGGAAATCAATCCTTCCTTTTCCTTAATTTGTATTTGGATCTCTCTATTTAATTGTAGACCCATGAGAGCTCCATATTTTAGCTCTAGCTAGCCTGTAGGACATTTCTTTGGAAATATACACTAAAGTTTTCACCATCTATTCAAGGTTGGTTATCTTTGTGGAATGCATTTTTTTAGGATTGACCAACTTTAAATCAGCCTTCTTGTTCAAGGAATTTTCCATAGGGTTTATGTTATTCTCAATTTGGATGGACATATTGAATCCTAATTGCAACTTTATTTGAGCCTTGTACCTCAAGTAGTACACAACCTTCATATCAAAGGCATCACAGTACTTTATCAAGCATGTTGTATCACTAAACTTGATGTTATCAGGTAGCCACATCATAGATTTGTTGAACCATGTGTTGAAGTATTGCATGCACTTATTAGCATTATTCTTTATGTGTTCAAACTCAACCAAAATAAACCTTGGATCAATCCTATCACCATACTGAATTCTAAAAATATTATTCATTTTTTCCCATGAATCAATGCATCCATGGGGAATGGAATTGATTCACTCTAATGCATCTTATTTTAACATGAGAAAAAATAACTTAATGCACACATCCTCATTCTCAACCTCATAATATTCGATGATATTGTGAAAATACTTCATGTGTTGATCACCACTCCCTACATTGTTCCCTTGAAATTTTAGAAGGTGGTTTCTTTGTTCATTCAGGAGCTCACTGGGATAACCTTCCATGCAATCAAAATTGATAGGCCTAAAGATATGAATGTTGAATGTAAGACACTCATTCTCATATTAGTCTATATGCCTCATTATTGGTTCAATGAGAGGTTTAAGAATAAATGACAAAGTGATATGAGGGGATGAAAGAGGTGAGCTTGTAGGATCAAACTTTTGAGGGGCCTTAGTTGGTTGCAAAGGAGATGGATAGTAAATGTGACTATAAGTTTTATAATGACTAAGAGAGATATGAAAGTACACAAAAATAGGGAGTTCAACAAATATTTCAATATTATCAGAGTCTTGATGGCCCAAAAAATGTTTTACAGTTGAACTTTTCACTTCAACTGGCCTCTAAACTTATCTCCCTCTTTTTAAATGAATAATTAAGGGAGAGACAAGTTGTTTTGATGAGTCACCTTTGAAGGATCATCTCAGTCCTTCCAATTTTATAAGCAAAAGAAAGAACACTCAAATATTAAAATGAAGATAGTCAAAATAGGCATTAATCTTCCTTGAAATTAGAAGAAAAAATTGGAGTCAACACTAGAATCAAAATTGTAGAATATAGTAGTTCATAAACTTATTGTGATACATGATGAAAATAAACTTTATTGAGTTTAATGATGGGATAATAGCACAAAGACAATAATTTTTTTAGAATAATGTTCAAAAGGGGAAATCACACCTTCCAACATGAAAATTTAATAGCTCTTTGCAAGAAACTCAACAGATGTTTATTATCAAATCTCTCAATTCTTGGTATGTCCCCAGTGGAGTGATATACTATTAATAGCCAAGATATACAAATTCAACAAATAATAATAGATAAATTAATAACATGAAATAATTTGATAATTTCAATTTACAAATTACAAATTACAAATTCAAAAATTATAATTTGTAGAATTACAATTTACAAATTCACAAATTGTAATTTGTAAATTACAAATTCATAAATTGTAATTTGCAATTTTCAAAATTACAAGTAGAAAATTTTCATTTGGCTATGTAAATTTCCTCTTGCACTCCTATTCACTAGTGTTGACTAGTGGAAATGGGAGATCTAGGTGCAATTTGCAACTTTTACAAGTCTAAAATTACAAAATTCCATTTCTCCTCCAATTTTCCCTAAATTTCTCCTTGGGTTGACTTTTTTCATGCTTATTTTGACTAGAGGGATTGGGAGATTTGACAATAATTTATACACTACATATTAAGACCTTTATTTTTGTAAGTTGCATTTCCCACTCAAATATCACAAGGACCTTTGGAGCTACTTTTGCAAAATTTTAGAACTTTCAAATTCTTGATTTTTCATTTTTTCACTTTTCACGGAACTTGGTTCAGTAGAATACCCTTTATAGAAAATTTTAAGAAACTTTGTCCTTATCTATGTTATACTTTACCACATAATCTATCCCATTTGTACAATGCATTCGAATCTAAAATATTCACCAACAAGAGTATTCATTGCCTAGGCATACACTCTCTTGGGTTCACATTTATTTTTAATCATTAGAATTACATTTGGAAAAATGTAAATGTACATCCTCTACCACCTACTATATGAAAACAATTTTGTGAGATCTTATACATGATTTTGAATTAGGGGCAACATCTACTATGTGATAATTTAAATTAGAGACTTCAGAGGCCAAGTCTAATGAAGAAATACATGATGCTATTACATCCTGACTATCATTTATGCATGTTAAGAGCACATCCATGCAATTGATACTTAATCCTAACAAATCAATAGTCTCCAATTATCAGAAACCAAAATGTTCTTGATCACACAAAAAATTCTCACTTTTGGAAATAAAATCATTTTCAAAAGATTGTTTACTAAACTCATTTAATTCATTCAAGCTTCCTTTCATTAAGTGAAAATTTTACCTTTGTAGAACCATTGGCGTCTAAATATTCCATAAAAACCTTCCCAACCTCAGTTAGATCAACCCATGGGATAACAAGATTCACCACTAATCCATATTTTCCACATTATTTTCTCAACTCATCTACTGGAATAACTTGTGTCAAGCAAACATATTTTTTAGTAACTTATGGAAATCCATATGCCCCAACTTGAAGTGCAAGCTTCCATAAAGTTATGTGTTATTGAGTTTGGGCTAATACATTCTCTTGGTCTATTTTTAGTTGATTAGTAGTTGTAACACATTGCATAGTCAAGCTCTTATCCCACATTTTAAGCCCATTAAGGGCAACACATGTAATGCCCATCACGTATGGATTCTAGTAAACACAAATGTATAACACTTTGAAATTCTGGTATCTCTATCTTTAACAAGATCAAATCCTTAAAGTGGCCCAAAAGATTCCAACAACTCTTTTATCTATAAATATGGCAATCCACCAATAAAAATATGATCAGGGCCTTCAACTCTACCACTGGTACTTAGTATCAGACCAAAAATAATTGAATTAAGATGGGGACTAGGTTGTCTCACACCTAGTGCTACTGCTAAGGAGGAATTATTGTCACTCAACCTCCTCACACTATAGAAACACCCTCGAACATGTTGACATCCAGGGTCATAACATTATTAGCCTCTTCAATAGTTTGTATCTTCACAAAAGTGAATTTTCGTTCATGGTTAATATACACATTTACAATAGCATAACTTATCCTAGTAGTATTTCCTCTTATGGCATCCATAATGTGACTAAAATATATAGTAATAGTTTACGCAATAATCATTATAAGAAGCTTAGCCATCCACACATGGTACACATTCTTATTTTAATAGTTTCTTGCATATACCTATCATCCTTTTAATTCCCACTCATTCTCTTATTCATTGCCTACAAGATCTAGGACAGGAATGCAAATCTCAATTTATAATTTATGTTAATGTAAATTCTTTGTCAAGCTCCCTCTTCCACTATCCATTACATTGTTGTACATGGTCTAGTCAAATTTCATTTAACCATGAACTTTCTACCATGTTTCTTTTTTTTCCTTCTATGGGATACAAAACCTAATAAAAAATTTGAATTTAAGAAATTTATGTTTCACCATGAGTTTCCCTACCATATTTTTCCCATGGGCTTTCATACCCTAAAATGCAAGTGATTTTCAAGCCCTAACATTTTGGTAGAACTCTTATGCCTCAAACATAATTTATTTTTTGTTATTCAAACCTCCATGGACTTTGGAACATGATTCAAAAATTTTAAATGTAAGTAATGAATTAACTTACACCAAACTATCTCTTTTTAGCTAATTTTTTTTTTAAATGTAACATTCTTATTTGTTTCCTTGACTCTCCATGTGGTAATTTAGCTATGTCAAATGCTGCATTAGTTGAGTGATTAAAACCATGTCCATGTAGGTACATTTTTGTGTTTAAACAACTCATAAAATGACATAAACATGTATTGTGAACTTAAGCACCAAAAGAGATAATGGTTAGAGATTTAAAAAGAAGGAACACAAGAATGAAGGTTGATATTCTTGATTATATAGGATGTTTAAAACCATAGAAATTGATAGATTGAATGAATAACATGGAGATATTTTTTGACTAGAGAACTATGAGAGTAGAGGGGAAGGTAAAGCTTACATGTAGGAAATTGAAGGATTATGCAATGATTTGGTGGAATCACCATTAAAAATAAATATAATGAAAAGGTAAAGAGAACATCAACATATAGAAAAATATGGAGATGAATCTGAGGGATAAATTTATTCCTATGGAATATGCACAAACCCTATACAAAAGATTCTATAATTTGAGGCAAAATGATCACAATATATAAGAGTATATAGATGAGTTTTACAATCTTTCCATAGGAGATGATCATAATGCAATAGAAGAACAAATGACTGTATGTATGTTAATGGTGTGAATTTTTATATTCAAGATGAATTCAACATGTATAAAATAATTTTTAGGGAGGAAGCATATCAATTAGTTTTGAAGGGAGAAGAAAAACAAAATAGATAAAATTTTAGAATAACATCTATTTGGATAAGAAAAATACAATCTCATCTAATAATGAGAGAGGTGGATTTAATATAGATAGAGGTGGGTTTAACACCATTAGAGAAGCATCAACACATGGTGTCGAAAGAAAAAAAATAATATAAAAGGGTTTCGTTAGAAGTACTCATAAAGAAGATGATGATTTTAGATAGGATGAGGCAATGGAGGTGTTAGAGGATGGTTTACAAATCAACTCAAGAATTTTGTTTGTTACATATGTGGATAAGAAAGCCATATAATTTTGGAGTGTCCACACTACTAAGATCAAAAAAGGAGGCAAGAGGATCTCCCAATAGTGGACTTAGTTGAATATGAAACATAAGAGAAAAATTCTTAAGCTACAATAATAGATATTAAATAAAACATTATGATGATAAGAATAATGATTTCTCCAAGGAAACAACATGTGAAGAGTAAATAAGGTGGTTTAATATGTTTTAAAAAATATTTTCAAACAAGGTGTACTTAATGAGGTAAGATATCCAAATTAATTATATATGGTGGTAGTTATGAGAATATGGTTTCTAGAAACATGATTGAGATAATAGGTTTGTAGTGTGACAAACATTGTAATCCTTATCAAATTCCATGGTTTAATAAAGGAAATGAATTTATAGTGGATAAAAGGTGCTTAGTCAATTTTTCTCTAAGTGAAACTTACAAGGATGAAATACGATATGATTTTATACTAATGAATGCATGTCATGTGTTATTGGGAAGGCCATGGTAGTTTGATTGAAAAGCAATTCATGATGGAGCAAAGAAAACTTATAGTTGATGCAAATGTGGTATAAAGGTAGTTTTGTTACCTCTTAAATAAGAAGGGTAGGATGAAAGCATGCTAATTGAAAAATCAATGATTAAAGACATGAAAATGATAGGTTGATGTTATGCACTAGTAGAAAATAAAGAAGACATAAAAGTGGTGCAAGTACTAGTAGAAACAAAAATAGTGTTGGAATAATATGCATATATTATACATGTTGAGTTACCAAATGGTTTACCACAAAAGAGAGATATTCAACATCATATTGGTTTTATTCTAGGATCATCTCTACTCAATAAATAACCTTATAGGATGAGTCCAATGAAACATGCAAAATTTAATAAATAGATTACTAAATTGATAAGGAAGGGTGTAGTAAGGGAGAGCATGAGTCCATGTGAAATTTTATCATTTTTAAGTCCAAATAAATATAAAGGGTGAAAAATGTGTGTGGATAGTATAGAAATCAAAAAAATATAATTAAGTACATGTTTCTTATACCTTGTGTAGATGTTATGATGGATCTCTTAGTAGGAGAAAAATTGTTAACAAGACTGATCTAAGGAGTGTGTACTATCAGATTCAAATTTGTGAAGGAGATGACTGGAAAATATCATTCAAGGCTAGAGATGGTTTATATGAGTGGATGGTGATGCAATTCTGATTATCTAATAGACCCATCATATTTATGAGGTTGATGAACACAATGTTATAATAATATAATATTAAGTTTTTGGTGGTTTATTTTTATGGTATTTTAATACTCGGTATGTGTAAAGAAGATCACTTAAAATATTTGTGAATGTTATTAAAATTATTAAAAAAAGATAATCTCTATGCAATTTGAAGAAGTGTAAGATAATGTAGAATAGTTTGGTATTTTGGGGATTTGTAGTTTCAGTAAATGGTGAAATAATGAATGAAGAAAATTTAAAGTCAATTGCTGAGCGGCCTATCCCAATGAGCATCATAGAGGTAAGAAGTTTCCATGGCTTAGAATTTTATTATAGAAAGTTAATTAAGAATTTTAGAAGTCTTGTTGCACCATTAAAAAATTATATGAAAGGAAATTAGTTTGCATTGATTAGAGTAAAAACATAAATATTTGAGTTGCTAAACAAGAATATTATAGAAAATGTTATTATAAGAATAATATAGTTTAATAAAGTGTTTGAGGTTGATTGTGATGTTTCATTTGCTGGAATTAGTGTTGTGTTGTGTCAAGAAAGAATGCTGATAACATATTTTAGTGAGAAATTAAATGAGGTAAGAACAAAGTATTCTATATACGATGTTGAATTATTTTCCTTTGTATAAGTAGTAATACATTGGAGGAATTACCTAGTTCTTATAGATTTTTTTCTATCACGAGGCTTTAAAGAATGTAAACACTCAAAATAGATTAAATAATAGGCATGAAGAGTGGGTGTCTTTAATGAAAATATATAAATTTGTATTGAAGTATAAATCAAGAAAAGAGAAGAAAGTATCACTCTGAGTAGATGAGTGAGGTTGACAACTACTATGGTTAGTAAAGTATATGGATTTGAATTTGTGAAGGAAGTATATGATACTACTCTAGATTTTGGAAAGATAGTTGAGAAATGTAGGAATCCATTAACAAGTGATGGGATTCATGTTTATGATGAGTATCTTATGCATGATAGTTATTTCTTTAAAACAAAATAATTGTGTATTCAAATTGGGTCTATTAGAGATAATATTATAAGAGAATTGCACAATGGTGGTTTGGCTAGACTTTTTGGTAAGAGGAAGATAATGGCTTTGGGGGAGGAGAATTACTTTTAGCCAAAAATAAAGAGAGATATGAAAATATATGTTTCAAGGTGTAGGATATGTTAGGTGGAAAAATGACATGCATAAAATATAGGGTTGTACATGCAATTATTAGTTCCAAGGTGACCATGGATAGATTTGTGTATGGATTACATTTTGGGATTGACAAACATATATAGAGGTAATGATTTTTTTTAGATAGGTTCTCTAGGGTGGTTCAGTTTATTTCATATAATAAAACCAATTATGTTAGTAGAGTTGTAGAACTATTTTTAAATAATTTGTGGGATTTCATGGTGTTCAAAAAATGATTGCATCATATAGAGACATGAAGTTTATAAGTCATTTTTAAAGGAATATATGAAAGAATATGGGGATTAATCTATAATTCAATAGTGCATACCAACCCCAAACATATGGAAAAAAAAAAGTTATAAATAAGAGATTGTAAAAACTATTGAGATGCATAGTTGGAGAGAAGTTGAAGCAACGGGACATGGATTTACCATACGCTAAGTTTTCATATAATAGTTCATTGAATAGATCAATAAAAAAATGAACATTTCAATTTACGTATAAGAGAAATATTATGATTGTTATAGATTTGGTATAGTTATAGATTGAAGACCGAGTTAGTAATGATATAAAATAATTTACAAAATATATACAATAGTTACAAGAAGTAAGAAGAAAATTGTAGAAAAATAATGAGAAGTATAAAGAAAAAACAAATGTTAGAAGAAAGTGTAAATATATTTAATAAGTAGATTTAGTAATGGTTTACTTAAGTAAAGAGACATTTTTGAAGGGAACATTAAAAAGTTGAACTATAAGAAAATTAGTATATGTAGAATCCTGAAGAAAATTATGAAAATGGTTATAAGGTGAGCTTACAATAGAATTTTGATAACTCCCTCATTTTTAATATTCCATGGAGGAGATGGTGAAGCTGAAGAAGATTAATAAATAGATCAATAGCAACACGTACCCAAAAAAAATAAAAAAAAGATAGTGCAAGTTATGGATAAGAAGACAATAAACATAAGGCAAGGAAATTATTATAAGTAATTGGTATAAATGAAAGGATTATAGAAGGAAGAAAACAATTGGATTACAAAATGGGAATTGAATAATATTGATAAGAACAAATTAAATCAATGGACTTACAATAACTTGTAGAAACTGAGTTATTTTCAACTAGATGAAAATGATGTAGAAAAAGAGGCCATAACCATTGATCCCTATCACTATTTGAGACTATTTTCATGCCAAAATGACCATCTCAAAATTTTTGGTGTGGCCATAACCAACCTATTTTATTATGAAAGTTTTTGATATTTTTCGAAGTAGATACATTACCATACAAGGGTCTTAAAATGCAATTTAATATATTTTTTAGTATTTTTCTATTTTTAGAAATAGTATATTTCTGTAACCAAAATTGAACATCAATTGATATGCGTATGATAGTTTAATTTTAGTGTTTTGTTTAAATTTGGATATATTTAGAGTTTCACATGCTTTCATTGAAAACTTACTAAAAGTAATAGATATTACAAATAATAGGTCAAGTTTTATTATTTTTAGAGTTTTATGTTTTGCATGGTCACTCCAATTTTGATTTGAGGCTTCTTTATTCATAGTTTTCAATTATTTGAGTTATTCAATACAAATAAATACATATTATTATTTTACAAGCTTTACCTATTTGTATTTTCTTGTATTGATAGTATTCAGGGTCACTAACATACCTTAACTTAAGAAGAATAGTTATTGACACATACATATACTAGTTATAAACCAATAAAACTGATAAATTAACTAAGGTAAAAAAAATGACATACAAAAAACTTGACCCATGTTGAAAGTTATTTAACCAATATTAAACAAAATAGAGATGCCATTGCCATCATACTAAAGAGAGAATCCAAAAAAATCCAAATAGCTTTCGAAACATGATAATATTAATATATAATTTATATTAATATCATTATGTTTTCAATAAAAAAGTATCATTTATTTAAAAGTTAAGACTAATTAAAATAATTATTATTGTTATTTAAATTTTTATATTATTTTATAGAAATAATTTACTAGATATTTATTACTTCAATTGAAAAGTAAATGGACATACATTTGAAACAAATCATTGACTTCAGAAGAAATATTATTTTTCTTCTAAATCGAAAGATAAAAGAACATACTATAATATATTGTATGTATTAAAAGAGTTTGTATACTAATTTATTATTAACATGTAAATTATGCTACCAATTAAATTATAAATTGTAGATTATATTGAATGTAGTATAAATATATAAGGTAAGTTATTTTCTAAATTTATAAAACATATTTTATTTAAAAGGAGTTTACTCATAAATATTGATACTTAAAAAAAAAAAACTAAATCAAATATAAAATATTAATAGTATTTAAATTTTACTCAATATTACATATTATAAAAACAATTAAAATTTAAAATAATTTTTTTAATATTATTTAAATAAAAAATATAAAAATAAAACTAGTAATTAAATGGACACAAAAATACCATTCAATGTTAGATATTTATCTTAAAAGAGCATTGAATTTCAAAACTTTATATTAAGAAACTATTAAATTTCACATTCTTTTAAACCATGCTTCAATACCCTAAACGAAGAAAAAGAATGATAAAAATTGTAATTAATGAAAGAAAATAAAACACAGACACACACACACACACACACACACACACACACACACACACACACATCTTTCTCCCACAATAATCAACATTTTAATAGTCAAAATAGTAACAACTTTTTAACAGCGAAAAAAGCAAATAATATAATTTATTTAATAGGAAAAAACTTTAGACCTTAAAATATAAAATGTTCCTTTATAAATAAATTTGTTTGATTTAGTTGAAAGTTTAAATTTCATGTTTTATATATATATATATATATATATTTACATTTAAATTTAAATTGTATAAATAAATTTTATATTTAAAATATAATAATTATATAAATAAATTCATTATTAAATAAGAGTTATATTGTAACTTGATTAGATACTATGTTGTTATGAAGATAGTAGTTTGTGAAAGTGAAAATTTAAAATTGATATAAGACAATCAAACAATGAACATAGATCAATAAAGAAAACAATGTAGAAGAAAAACAACATAAAAAATGTAATAGTTAGTAATGAAAAAAATTGCCCAGCAAAACCTTGATAAATATAAACAGGTACTACGTAATCATATTTTTTTGCAAATTAAATACATTTTCACCTACTTTGAACAAATGAGATTAATATGCTTTTTTATAAAAATAATATAATATGAATTATTAAAAAAAAGTGACAAGCTCATGTTGATGGTGGAGCCCATAAAAAACAATTGAGAATTTATTTGTTTTTGCGCAAGTAATTTATTTTCCTAATTTTCTTTTACCATTTAGAAAGAAAACATATTTGAAATGATGAAACCAACGTTAACATTCAACAACAGTATGTAAGTGTGCCATTCAATAATAATTGTCGTCATAGTTAGAACATTTGTTAGTGCTATGTCTCCACGTGTAACACGTCAGTATTTAAAAAAACTCCTTTAACTTTACTACCACAAAAGATATGAAAACCTATTGAGATGTGATTTTAAATTACTCGATGTTAATTTGCGGCTAGCAAGGACAGGATGATCAGCCACACAACGTTCCGACGGCCGGGATCCGAGAGGATAGGATGATCTATGGCCCAAGATCATAGGGTTTCGACTGTCGGGAGCTACGCTTTATGTCACGCCCCTACCAAATCAAGGGACATGAAAATAAGACCTTGTACAGGGTAGCGTCTACTGCCAAACTGCTTTTAGGGACCGGGAAAATCGATTACCAAATGGGGAAACAGGGGCTTTAGACGTGCTTAATTTGGAATTTGTGACCTTGAGATATTGATGGTTCACATATTTATTAGCTGAGTTATGGGGAAGAAGGGCACGATTCAGAATAAGAGCCTGCAAAATCAACAATTACAGAAACTTGATAAAACAAAAACACATTCATTCTACATTCAATTTATAATATATAGGTTATTGTTTAATAGACATTTCTAAATCATAGCATTTTTATTTATTTTTTGTTCCAATATAGGTAACTTACGAGAAATAAAAAATACGTCAAAATTTGGTCATACGATTATATTTGGTAACCTTGTAGCACAGTTAACCCTAATTTTCCATATATTTATAAGCCGAAACTGCCACTCTATAATCCCTTGATAGCTTGTTCATTGGTTCCATGGAATAGAAGCTGTGTGGAAGAGATAGCCCTGACGAGATCATTTTAGGCCTCCAGGAATTTTTATCGGGCATACAAAAACCGTAGAAGACATACATGTGCAAGCAGTCAACACCGTGTAGCTAAAGCAATAACCTGAATCATTGTGCGTAGGTAAGGGCTACAACAATAATAGCAAGGATGGAAGCAAACAAAAAAAAAAAAAAACGATGCACGATTTGATGGAAGAGATACAGTTATGCTGCACCACCACCGAGCTATTGAGCACGGCATTTGTAATACAAATGCATCATCACACTTTCACCATGTGTTTCTTATCACTACGATGCCAACTGCCTCTGCTATTTTTTTATCCTTTGAAGCACAGGCAAAGTTCACAAATACAGAGCTTTGATTGAATGTCGATCATGCATTTATTCACACGTTAACAGTAATTGGAAAAAACAATAAAATATTTCCAATGTTCTGTGAACATTAGGAAACATTTTAGATTTTAGCTAGGGGTAGTTGGTTATTAGTTATCAATGATAATGAAAACAAATTAATATGTAGAGGTAAAAATAATAGAATTTATGATCAGCATTAAAAATATTGTTCAAATAATTTATGAGATTGGGATTGACTACTACTTGTAAAGATAATAATATTTAGAAATTTATTCTGTTCTTTACATTCATAGAAGCTGAAACATACTAAATAGAAACCCAAAAAAAATTAATTAATGTTAGAAACTACAAATTTATAAATAAACACTTAAAACTCCAATTTCATAGGCTTATGAATTTGAAAGTAAGATATGATTTGATGAAATTAACTATATTAGTCAACAATTTAATTTACATAGACAAACTAAATAAAGTACTTTAATTTCTGACATCAACAATAAATACAGAAAAAATTATTGTTAAAAAAATCATCCTTAAATTCAACATTAAAATCTTACTAAAATCAAATACTAATTAAAACTCTAATCCCCAACAAATAAATTGTTAAAATAAATTATATGATCAAACATATTAAAAACTAATAATTAACATATACTTTAAAAAAGAAAGAAAGAAAAATAAATAAAAAGTTTTAATTTCCAAATAATTTCTTGTCCTGGGAAAACCCATCTAAAATCTAAACAAACAAGATAAAAATAAATACCCATACCCTATTCGTAGTAAAAATAACCCTATCTAACAGTACTTTTAGTTATATGGTCTTAACTTACTAAACCTCAAATATGCATATAAATAAATGGTCGAAAATAATTCCGGATCCTTGTCCTTTTAGATATCAATTAAAACATGTAATTTGTATAACATAAAAACACAATTGAATTCTACGTCAAGTACATCTTTAACGTTGTGTCAGAGTGCATCTCATCCGTTACAGAGCTCATGTAATGCAGTCATATGGCAATCATAATTTACATTTTGTATCCTTAAAATAATTTTGAAAGCTTCTAAAAATGTGTTCCGCCTCCTAATGTGAAATCCCAAACTCATGATTATATCATAATGGAAGTAACGAGACAATTCTGTCAGGGCATTTGTGCTTTTGCGAAGGAACCATAAACTAGAGGGCACAATGTCAAAAGCCAATAATAATGTATATAGTCATAATTAACGTAGATTTTTATTTGATTGTTATAAACGGTAATAAAGTTTTAATACACACATATACAATTCTTTCAGGGCATTTGGGCTTTTGAGAAGGAACCATTTAGGTAAACTAGAGGGCACAATGTCAAAAGCCAATAATAATGTACATAGTCATAATTAACGTAGTTTTTTATTTGATTGTTATAAATGATAATAAAGTTGATATATATATATATGAGAAAACTACAACATTATTGGTTGTGTAGAAGAGAGAGAGATTGACAAAAACTATAGACTTAGCTGGGCAGAAAATAGACAATACAAGATGAAACAAAACAGAGAAGAAAATGGAGAAATAAACACTAAACTCTGCATATATTAAATTCTAAAAAATCTCCTTTTACATAAACTACATCATTCAGTTGCTGCTGTTGTAAAAAAAAACATAAAAAAGAAATAAATTTTTTTCATTTAGTTCTAGAAATATATTCCCAAACTTTGGATTGTTGCTGCAGTTGACTTTCACTGTTCCTATTACAGGATACTACTCTCTCTTTCTTCCGTTGCTACGGACTGTTTCTCTTCTACAAGCTGCTGCTGCGTTATCTTCTCTGCTGCTCTGCTTTTCCCTTTTCGCTAATGCAAATTCTACAGGCCGCTACTGCTGCATTGAATTCTATATTCTGTTGCACATTTCCCTTTGTCTTCTACTTACTGTTGTCTCACATACTCTCTAGCTTTTTCCCCCAAAACAAGTCAAAATGGCTCCAATTTTGAAATTGAAAAGGGGTTGAATTAAACGCGGTTGATGGCCTATCATTCACTAGGAGTTAGGTAAGGTTCAAAAATATTATTTTAAGACTCTCCTTTATTTCTAACCTTTCTACCATGCTCAATTAGACTTTTCTCAGTCTTCAAAACCTCCTTATAACTTATTTTTAACTTACCAAATGCTTCTGCATCCTTTTTATGCATGTTTGGAGGTTCGTTACTAAAGTTTGTAGATGTACTAATGGAGTCCGTAATTTTTCTTATGAAGTCCATAGTTATTTTATAAAAGTTTGTAGCTGGATTGTTTGAGTCCATAGATGCTCTATTTGAGTTCGTAGATTTTGTGTAGAAGTCCATAGTTCTACTGATAGAGTCCATAAAATTGCTATAGAAGTCCATAGTTCTGCTGATGGAGTCCGTAGATTTGTTTTAGGAGTCCATAATTTTACTGATGAAGTCCATAGATTTTCTATAATAGTCCGTAGCTAGACTGATATACTCTGTAGATTTGTTGTAAGACTCTGAATCTATGATAACACTATGTAGGTCTAATACTACTATATTTATGACCATTAACTTTCCTTTTACGTGCATGAAAACATCCTTAGGCAATGGCTTAATAAAAATACCAGTTAGTTGCTGATCAGAGTTACAAAAACTACTCTCTATGACATGATTTTCAACTAACTCATGAATAAAGTGATTCCTAATTGCACTGTGTTTATTCCTACCATGAAATATGAGGTTATATTTGACAATGCTATAGATGATACATTATCAAAATAGACCATAGAAGCTCCTTGTTTCTCCTTATGCAAATCAAAAAGTATCTTTCTCAACCATATAGCTTGGCATGCTGCTGCATTAGCTTCTATGTACTTTGTTTCAGCGTTAAAAAGTGACACTATTGATTATTTGTTTGGAACCCAAGATATGGCTCCTAACCCAAGATAAAATACATAACCTAAAGTGTTCTTTCAATCATCAAGGCTACCTGCCCAATCACTGTCTGTATAATCAAAAAGCTAAAACTCATCTGCTACTACATACACAACACTATAATCCCTTGTTCCATTCATGTACATCAATATCCTCTTATCTTCTTGTTAATATGTCTCCTTTCATGTCTTCATGATTCTTGATATAAGACTGGCTACATATATGATATACAACCTTGTTGTAGTCAAGCACATTAACTTCCCACTAGGCTCTTATAACTTGTGTAGTCTACATTATTGTTGTAGTCATCTTTGCATAACTTAAGGCTTCTCTCAGTTGGAGTGAATACAAGCTTGTTTTCCACTATCTTGAACCTTTTCAAAACCTCCTTTGCATACTTATATTTGCATATGAATATGCCTTTATCTATTTTCTTAACTTTTATCCTAAAAAAGTACTTCAAGAAGCCCAAATCAATCATTTAAAACTCCATTTTCATGATTACTTTGAAATCTTCAATGGACTAATTTGCATTACTAGTGAATATTAGAGCATTCACGTACAATATAACAGTCAACATACCTTCTTTACATAATTTGATGTATAAGTGGGCTCACGTGCACTTTTGTTAAAATCATTGCTCAACAAATATGAGTCTATATGGCTATACCATGCTCTTGGGGCTTGTTTACACCTATACAATACATTTTTTAGCCTATACACTTTATTCTCATGCTTGATAATCTCATATCTTGATGGTTGTTCCACATAGACCTACTCTTCAAGCACTCCATTCAAGAATGCCATCTTCACATCTATTTGATGCACCTTACACTTGTTTTGGGCAGTAATGGCTATGATTATCCTTACGATTTCTAGCTTTACCATGGATGTAAGTGTTTCATTGTAATCATGTTTGGGCTTTTGCTTGTATCCCTTCAGCACTAGCCTTGCCTTATGCCTCTCTCTCTTGACTTCAAAAATAGTTTTTGTCTTCTATACCCACTTAACTCCTATGACCTATTTCCTTTTGGTAGGTCAACTAAGTCCCATGTATCATTTCTCTCTATGATGTGTATTTCTTCATTCAGAGCCTCATACCACTTGTTGTCCTGAACTACTTATTCAAAGTAGATTATATGAACTGATAGAAAGGGTGAATAATTCATGATTCCATTCTCATTTTGTGCATACCTTGACTGCTCATAAACTTCATACAAACTTCTTGTCTTTACTTGATGTTAACTTGAGTTGGAGGAGGATGTAGACTCTTGAACATCTCCTTGACCTATATGATGGTTGTTACCATTAGATAAATCAGCCCTATGTGAAATAGGGGTCTATGTTGGTGTATTAGTGGTTGTACCACCTACTACTTTAGATTCAATAAAGGGTCCACTGGCCTTTGTTTCAACATGTTCTTCTCCTTGTCTCTCTTCTCAAGCTTCATGCTCAATGAATTGAACATCCTGACCGATTATGTGATATTTAGTGATGGGATTGCATAGTCTATGTGCCTTTGATTGGTCACTATGCCCTATTAAAATACACTTCTCACCTTTGTCATCCCACTTCGTTCTTCTTTCCTTGAGGATGTGTGCATATGCTACATAACCAAACACTCGAAGGTGTCCATCACTTGGATTTTGATTACTCCATACTTTTTGAGGGATTAAATCCCTTACACTCTTTGTTGGACAAATGTTTAATAAGTACATGATTATTTCTACAGCCTCAACCTAAAAATTATTAGGCAAACCTTTTTCCTTTAACATGTTCGTTGCCATCACTTAGATGGACCTATTCTTCCCCACGGCGACACCATTTTGTTGTGGTGTATACATAGCTATAAATTTTTTATTTATGGCATGATCCTTGAAAAAATTCATGAATTCATTGGAGATGTACTCTCCCATTGTATCCATCCTCCAAATCTTGATGTGGTCACCACTTTGCTTCTCCACTATGGCCTTGAAATGCTTGAAGGTTTCAAATGCTTTTGATTTGTTCTTCAAGAAATACACCCATATCTTTTAGTTGTAATCATCTATGAATGTCACAAAATAGGAATTATTGGATAGGGATGGGGTCTTCATTAGACCACACAAATCTAAATGGATCAACTCTAATGAAGCTCTAGCTCTCCATGCCTTACCCATAGGAAATGGACTCTTATGTTGCTTCCCTAGTATGCATCCTTCACACACCTTGTTTATATTTTTTATAAGGGGAAACCCCTTCACTACATGCTTGTTATGAAGATGGTTCAGTCCTCCAAAACTCAACTGCTACATAAAATTTAAAAGAATAAATTCATCTATCATCATTATTTTGAATGCTAATGTGAGCTCACTTTGCATTCTCAATAGAAACATCTAATTGCTTGTCATCTTGACTATTGCTATCATTCTATTACAACCACTCTTATCAAAGATGATGCACTCACCATTATCAAATATAGCCTTTTACCCCTTTTACACAAGCTACTTTATGATGACAAGGTTGTGTTTCAACCTAGATACATAGTAAACATCATGAATTTGCCTTTTATCACCTTGCTTACTACGAATGGAAATGCTACCCTTATCCATGATGGGAACCTTATCATTATTTCCCATCTTCACCTCTGATTTTATTTTTTCATCTATGTGGTTGAACATCTCTTTGTTCCCACTCATGTGGTTGCTATAACCCCTATCAAAATACCATGTCTCTTTGCCACTTTGTTCAACAATGTTGCATGTTATAAACAATCTTCCTCCTTTCTCAAATCTATTTAGTTCAGCCTCTTATGTATGAGTGAAATTATAATTGTGTCTATTCATGTCATACTCCATTCTACACTCACTAAAACAATCTCCATACCTCTTACAATAATAACATTGGATGCTAGACTTATCATATCTTTGCGTGGACCCACCTCTAAAAGTGTTATTCTCCTTCCTGTTCCTCTTCCATTTGACTCTTGATGGCTATGCCTTCCACCTTATTGAATTTTTTACGTTCTTTCTCTTCTTATATTATTTGATCCTCTCTAGCTTCTTTCCTCATTGACATTGGTCTTGAATACTTGCTCATGGGAGGAGATGGTTGACCTATTCAACCTTTTTTCATGGGTTTACAAAGAACTCATTAGGTCATCAATCATCATTTACCTAAAATCTTTTGAATTTTCTATACCAACCACTATAGGGTCAAATCTAATTGGAAGGTTACTCAACACCTTCTTAGTGATCCTATGGTCTTCAAGGGTATCACCACATATCTTCATTTGATTTATTATGTTCATATTTTTTGTTAAAAAGTCATTTATTAACTCATTCTCCTTCATTTTTAAGGTCTCAAAGTATCTTCTTAAGAGTTGAAACTTGAAAATTTTCACCTTGTCACTCACTTGATATGCATTTTGTAAGATATCCCATGCTTTCTTGGAATGGATAGCTATTGAAATCCTAAGAAAGATTGAGTTAGCTGAATCCATTTATATGTAGCTAAGTGCTTTGAAATCTTTCCTCCTATTCTCCTTTAACACATTATTTTGTGCTTGGGTTAAAGCATTGAAGGCATCCATGTCTACAACCTCATTGTACCCAACTTTAACCAACTCTCATAGCTCTTTATATTTTAATATTATATTTATTTTGATGCTCCACACATCATAGTTTTTCCCATCAAATAAGGGGGGTTGTTGCCAAGACCCTGAGCTTCCTGCTACCATGTCTGAATGCACTCATAAATTAGATTTGATATTAGTTGTTGGAGAAAAATATATTATTGGCTATGTAGGAGAGAGACAATTATAAAAAAAAACATGCTCAGTTGGGTATCAAATAGATAATACAAGATGAAACAAAATGAGGGAGAAAATGGAGAAATAAACACTAACTCCCACATATATTAAATCCTAAAACTTTTGCTCTTACATAAAGTAGTTCATATAGATACTGTTGTTTTTAAAAAAACATACAAAAGAAATCAAATACTTTATTTTAATATTAGAAATATCTTCCCAAACTATGGACTATTGCTGCAATTGACTTCCCCTATTCCTATTATAGGCTACTACTCTCTCTTTCATCCCTTGCTATAGACTATTGCTCTTATATAAGCTATTGTTGCATTCTCTTCTCTGCTACTCTAGTTTCCCCTTTTTCCTACTCAAATTCTATCGGCTGCTACTATTGTATTGAATTTTATATTCTACTAGACATTCCAATTTGTCTTGTACTTACTACAATCTCACCTACTCTGTAGCTTTTTCCTCTAAAACAGGTCAAAGTGGATCTAATTTTGAAATTGAAAAGGGGTTGAATTAAATGTTCTTGGTGGCTTATTGTTCATTGCAAGTTAGGTAAGGTTCATAAATTTTTTTTTAACATAGTATTCATTAGCATATATCATAATCTTTGTAATTGAATTAACAAATAATTGGTCAGGTTTCTTTATTTTTATGAAAGAATAATTTAAGAAAATGGTAAGGTACAATGTCCAAAGCCAATAATAATGTATACAAACACAACCAATGTAATTTTTTATTTGATTTTAATAAATGGAAATATATCTATCATATATATTGAAAACAAAATAACAACTAATCATAATATATAATATAACAATGAACATAACATCTGGCATATATCATAATCTTTACAATTAAAATAATAAAATAATTATTTAAGACATCTTTGCTTTTCCAAACGAACCATTTAGGTAAATAACATGACAAAATATCCAAAACCAATAATAATGTATACAAACACAACAAACATAATTCATCATTTGATTTTAATAAATGAAAATACAGTTAGAATATATATTTAGAAAAACATGACAACTAATAATAATGTAAATAGTAACAACTTATGCAATAGATAAGACAAATTGTAATCCTTACAATTAAAATAACAAAACAATTCTTCAGTTTGTCTATGTTTTTTCAGAAGGAATTATTTAGATAAATGAAAAATCAAAATTTCCAAAGACAATAATAATGTATACAACCACAACCAACATAATTTTTGATTTGAATTTATTTAATGGAAACATAGATAGTAGATATATTGAAAACAAAACACATATCAACAAGTATCCAAGTCCAATTGTACCCTTCTAAGTATAAAATTTATGGCACTTCAAATTTATATGGTTTTGTGAAATTTACTATAATATGGAACAAATATTAGGATTTTACAAATTAGAAAATCTAAGGTCTTATTTTCTAGTTGTACACCTCTACCATTCGGTCTTGCACACTTGAAGAAAATGACAAAAAAAATGAAAAACATGATAATATGGTGTTATAGTTGTGGAAGGGTTTGTCATCTAAAATGGATTGGATGTAGAAAATAACTGAGAGGCACCAACAAAGGGTATGGTCAGCTCCTTGCTACTTCTGGCTTTGCCTAAGCTAAGGTAAGAGAACCTATGGGGTAGTTTTGTCACATGGAAATATTCTACAATTCAACCTCCATTGGGATTATTAGCACTAGGGAAATCTGACCAAAACACAACCAAACTTGTCGACTCTACATGGGAAGGGTTATCACATATAATGATAAAATGATCTAGGCTAGACACAAACTACTAAATATAGCTATAAAAGTGCTCTCAACCTTCATTCTAAAGAATTTTTAACAATACGGGTGGATGGAAGACTACAATACTAATCTTTAAAGCACAAGATGCAAATGCATGTTATATAAGCAAAATCTTATGAAATTGTAGGCAAATAACACTTTTGATATGCAATAAGTGTGTATTATTTATAGGGTAGGACAAAGTAGGAAAGATTGTTAATTATAAAAATAATGGTGGTGTGCTGATGATTTTAAAACAATAGGGTATCTTGCAGTATTCATGACAATATTCCTTCATAAAGTTATAGAAAAAACTCATAAGCAAGCTAAT
The DNA here is from genome assembly GCA_037957365.1 of Torreya grandis. Taxonomy (NCBI): domain Eukaryota; kingdom Viridiplantae; phylum Streptophyta; class Pinopsida; order Cupressales; family Taxaceae; genus Torreya; species Torreya grandis. Next base: position 648,210 of record JARHVA010005758.1, read on the forward strand.
GGGACATACAAAATTATCCCTAAAAAACATAGATCATACACTAAAACTAAACTCTCAATCACTTTTTCTTATCAAATCCATAAACCTAGGGTGTCCTAACAAGTTATTCAACAAATCATCTTAAAATAGTGTGGCAAGACTTTATAATTTAGATCTATGCTCAAAATTATAACTAGTAGTGAACACAAACCCAAATGTCCAATCCACATAACTTATAAAACACATTGCTACACTTTATGTATTGGAAATAGCAAATAACCACAAGCATTTTCATTAACTTGAAAAGAGATATTACATACATCAATTTTTCAAAATAATTCCATGTGGACAAGGATAATGAGATTTATCCATGTTGAAAAAGGGAGACTTAAACATGCTCATAGAGTTTTCTAATGCTTGTACACATGCAACCACATTAACAAGGGAGACACAATCTACATACAATAGTTGATCCCAAAAAAATGCAAAACCTAGACTTAGAGAAAATGAATGACGAACAACAAAAAATAATAGAGGATAAACCCTCTATTTATACACTTTTTACCCTTTACAAATCTAGGACTTTGGGTTGCATTTTGTAAAATTGAAAATGAGCCCTCCAAATTCTTCAAAGATACTCCAAGCTAGAAAATTTTCCTTGTCATGTCTGAAATATTCATCCATTTGTAGGAAAATTCATTGCTCTAACTGCCTCTACAAGGAATGATGAAACTTTGCAATAAACCCTTTTATTTCCTTACTAGAGATGCCTTTTTACATGATCTGGAAGGTGAAATTTTATGGTGGAGACCAAACAATTTTTTTTGTCATGTGTTACTACCTAGATATGCCTTTCACCACTTTCTTGCACAACTACAACCTCTTAGATAGCTATCTTTACTCTTATGCACATCATGGAATAACTTGATCTTGAAGTGATGGCACATGAATGATTCAATTATGGTAGAAATAGAAAATGATTCATGACCATTTGGAAAATATGGTTTGGAATAGCCCACGAACCTTCTTTTACACTTTAAAGTCTTGTCTCTCCATGAAAGAACTATTAATTTTAGATTTAAAACTAAATATTGACATATATTGACATGTATCATGCCACATTATATCTAAGTAGGCATTCATGGGGTTTAAAATTGACTAAGGTGCTTTATTAGTTCTAATCTAGACATGTGTCACTTTCTCGTGTAGTCTTGAAGTTGGATCAATTACACACCATCAATCCTTTAGTAAGTCTCTGGGCCTTGAAATCATCTTAGGGTATTGATCTTCATCTCTAAGCTCATAAGTTTATGCAATTTGGTAGCATCTCATGAGATCTAGCCACTTTTCATCACTCAGGTGCTATCATGCCATGTGGAAAAATCTCGTTAGATATTTGGCCCCATTTAACTATCAACTCTTTAGTCACATCATTTGATCTTTGAAATATGCTTGATATTTAATCATAATCTATGGGCTTAGACTTATTACTTCTACATTTTCTTTAATCTCCATTTAAATGTCCACCTAAGACTAGCACTACCAAACCCTTGTTGACATGATGAATGTGAGCATGCCACTTGATAGTTTTATGGGATCTCATTGTCCTTTTAGCATTAGATTTTATCATGAGTTATTAGATCTCTATTAAGATCCTAGAGATCATGCCACTTATATAATCTATCATATTTCTACACTTTTCACAGTGAGTCTCTATTAGGCTAATGTCCTTTTTCCATGTGATAGCTTCTCCTTTGGCATGTGTTATTTGAAAATTCCTCCTTTACCTCATACCATCAGATCAAAATTTAGGAGGTCAAGTGTTATTGGCTGATCTTTGCTCCATTCAACATGATCATGACATGCATCATCATCACACTTTCTTGTAGGCTTATTGACTTATAAAAGTGCTTGTAAACCATTGATCTACCACTTAGACACCCTAGATGATGTGACTTATCATTCTCAGGTACCTTCATAGGTATATTTAAATGTTGAGTCTATCACATCAAATTAGATATTTTGACTACCCATCGAGATGGTGACACTTGTCACTACCATGGAGCTTTTATAACATTTAGCATGTCAACTTTGATCTTGCATCGCTCGATCATCTTTGTCTAGGTGAACGCTCATTGTTGATCAAGATTCATGAATTATTGACTTTTTTACACACCATCTAATCAAATCTATCTAATTTCATGCACATCATTAGATTGTGATCCATTAGGTTGGTTGTGATTGACTCCAAGTTAATAATGAAAATAATGAAGATAGAGTTTAGGGAATAAAGGACTTAGTATAAATTCTTTACCTAACATTTTATTGCATTAATAAATATGATAGAAGTTTTAGGATAGGATTTTAAACTAAGTTTATTACAAAGTTACCAAGCCTTAGTTAGACCATGTTAATAGATAAAATGGACCAAGAGCCTTCTTCCATTCAAGTTTGTTTTTAGTCAAAATGTACTTTTGGGAAACAAGATTAAGAGTCCTCCTTTGATTCTTGTCCAAGTCAGGGAGACAATTCAAGTTTCACAAGTAATAGATAATGTATTTATACCATGGAGACATGTTAAATTGAATTAAGGAATAATCAACATTGAAACTAATAGTATTTACCTCAATGGCTTACAAATTGGTCTTAACCATGAGCTTGGCTAGACCCATCCCTCCTATTAGCTTGGCGGTCTAAATATCCATGTCATACTCTTCCAACTTGTTGACCCACTTGCATATCTTTCTAGATACTTCAGTTTGAGTAAAAATTTCCTTCACCATAATATGCGAGACATTAGAAACAACATTTGAACTCAAAATATAAGGCATGGACATCTTGGTAGCCTTCAAGAAGGAAAAGGCTTATTTTTCCATTATATTATAATTCAATTCATCACCTTGTATAGCTTTGCTAAAAAAATCTATTGGTTGCTCACAACCATCTTCATTATTTTACAACAAGACAACAATAATAGTTTTATATGATGTTTAATAGAAAATCTTAAATAGCTCAATGTAATTAGGGCTGGCTAAAATAGGGGAAAATGTTAAAGCTCCTTTAATGCCATTAAATGCTTGCACAACCTTTTCCTTCCACATTATGGTCTAGTCTTTCTTTAGAATAGAAGTAATAGGTAGAGTGATCTCTATAAAGTTGGATACAAACCTCATTATGCAATTAGTTTGTCCAAAGAAGGAATGAATTCCCTTCTTGAAATGTAAGATACACACTTTGTTAATGGATTTTACCCTTTTGAGGTCAATAATGACACCATCCTTGGACAATATATTCCCTAACAACTTTGTCTTTTATACTCGAAAGTGACACTTCTTTGGATTAAGTGAAATTTTAAAGTCCCTACATTTAAATATTTTTTCTATATGCTCCAAATGTTCTTCTCTAGTCTTGGAGTATATGGTGATATCATTCTTATATACAACTATAAAATTATTAATTGTCCCTTCAAAGGTAATGTCCATATGTCTCCAAAATATTACGCTTGCATTCATTAACCCAAAATGCATCCTCATACATACATAAGTGCCCCAAGGCATTGTAAATGTGGTTTTGGGTGTCTTCGATTCCTTCACTACAACCAGGTTAAATCTCAAGAAGCCATCTAAAGAGGACAACATCTCTGATCTTGTAACACTTTACAATAAGTTGTCCATATTGGGTATGGGATAATTATATTTAAAAGAAGCCTTATCCAAATTATGCAAATCCACACACATGTAGATGTCACCATTTTTTATTTCTCATAGGAACTAAATTTACAACCCATGATGATTGCCTAATGGGATGAATGATACCATTATCCCTTAGCTTATTTAGTTCATCCCGCATCTCAGTGGCCAAGATGGGATTAATAGGTCTACATTTCTACCTTAAAGGATTGCTATCAGGCTATAATGGGATGACATGTTGAAAAATGTCTTCCTTGTGTGCTTTCAACTTAGAGTAGGACCATGCTAAACAATCTTAGTATTTCATAGCAACTATATATAAACTTGTTTCTTAGATGCACCTAGATGAGTAACTAGCCAAACTTCACTTGGATTCTCATTAGAACCCAAATTACAATTAGTCACATCCTTTGAAATAAATGAGTATCGAGTCTTGATTATATCCATTCCATCAAAATATGCTTCTAAACCTACCAATCCTCGAAGAAGCATTTTTGTATTGAGATGGATAATGTCCTTCCAAAACAAGGTTTCTTTTCCATCACAAACATGGACTATAGTTTCTAAGTCTATGAGCTGATCATGGAACTTAACTTCATAATTTAGAAACCTCTTAATTTGTTCATCATCATTGAACACTTGCCATTGATGAAGATTTCATGGGATTGAAGGACTAAGAAGCAACTCCACTTGATATAGATAATGAGGGATTTTATTTTTAATGTTAAACTGAGCACCTAACCCTTAAAGTATGTCAGATTTTTCATTGAAACTTTTATCATGATAACAAATATTGATTGCATCAAAGAATTCAACCAAATCCTAGACAACATTCTATTTTTGTTTCAAATTTTTGTTTTTGGTGGCATAAGCATAGCAGACTTTATTTACCACTAGCTTGAAATCACCCTTAGTAATCAAGATTCTAATTCCATGTTCATGGGTAATCTGTAAACCAAGAAAGAGTGCCTCATACTTTATAATATTATTAGTGTACTCAAATGACAACTAAAAACAAAACATGAAACTGTTACCATTGGGGGAATTTAATACAACCCCCACTGCATTTTCAAGATTTGAGGAAGCCCCATCAAACACACCTTCCAAACTCCACTTTCACTGTTAGGTTCAACATCAAGAGCAACAAGCTATTTATTAGTCTCAACATTTCCAATGAAGTTCCCAAGCCCAATGTCTATGTACAATACTTCATTTTAAGCAAATTTTGGATCTTCAACTACATGTATCATCTTTGAATATCTATAAACTTTGACCATCTTACCCTCCAATGGAATGGTGGTGTAGGAAAGGTCCATTTGTAAATTTCCACCCATGCTAGCAATGCATTCACATGACAACAACATATCCCACATAGGTAGGTAGTCCAAAACCACCACATCCATATTCAAATACTTACCTACATACACTACCAACTACACTACCAACCCCTGGACTTGTCCAACAACTAGATATTCTCATGAGTCCATGGCATAACACTTACCAAAGGCTGATGTAATCTTAACTCTAATCTCATTTAAAACACCCAAGGGCATTACATTACAAGAAGCAGTAGAATCAAACATACAATTATGGATAATAAGACCATTGATCAATAATTTTGTATAAAATGGGTGTACATTCAACTGACTCTCTATTAATGCAGTCCTCAAAAAGACATCTAGAGTGGGTTCAATAACCTTTTCAAATTCTTCATCACTTTATAGGGGTATTTTGGGTAAATAAATCTCATTTACAACTGACTTGTCAACAAATTCCAAGTATTCAAATGCCCTCTTCCTATGCTTAGGTATTATTAATAATTAAACAAGTGCTATGATGATTTTTAGTTGGCTTAAAACTTGGGAAATATCACATATACTATATTGAGGAAGAGGAGTATTTGGTGGAATGGAAACAAGACCTTCAATGGGAATGCAATCATTTAATGTTTGAAATACTAGGAATACTAAATAGCAAAGGTGCATTATTTTTAGCAGGATAACCTCTAGGCTTAGCACTTGGGAAATGGGTACTAGTTTGGAAGTATTAGGAACTATCAAAGTTTTCTTAGATTCCTTACCTACATTCTTGGCCTTTGGATTTATAGGGGTATTATCTTAAGGAACAATAGCTAGTTTATTACTTCTCAAGTAATATTCCTTTTCTTGGTCAACTACTACATTAATTAGTATCGACCTATCCTCAACTAAAATAATTACCCCATCATATTTTTTAATCATTATTGATCTTAAAAAGTTGAAATCTTGAATGGGTAATTCATATGCTTGTTCCTTATTAAACTCACAAGCAAATTCACAAGTTGAGACACATACCTTTTGTACTGCACTCCAAAATTGATCATCAATTCTATGGATGAATATATCTTACTTTAGGGACTTTTACAATTAAAAATTATAATCTCATCCCTGGATGATGTAGTCTCAAGTTCATTCACATACTCATCAATCAGATCAGTTGTATCATATGGAGGATGTGAAAATAAACACTTGTCACACCAATCAACATCAATGTCACAACCTACAACATTCACTTTGGCATTTAACAGATCATGAACTTCTTTCATAACCTCTCTATTATGATGTCTATCTATTCTTTCATCTCATGTAGGTCTCTTCCCTTTATCATTCTCTTGTTTATGGAAAACAGTCCCCCTTTATGCTTGACTTAGATTTGGAGCTCTCTCTTGACTAGTAAACACATAATGGATCCCCTTATCAATCCTAGAAAGCTTTTAGGATATCTATTTGATAGTGGAGGCCAAATTCTTAACCATTTCTTGAAGGTTGGTTGTCCTCATGGACTTTAATTTTTAGGATTAACCAATTTTGCATCAGCCTACTTATTCATGGGCTTTCCCATAACCTTTATGTTATTTTCAATTTGGATGGCCATATTGAATTCCAACTATACTATCATGGGAGGCTTGTCTCACAATTAATATGCATCCTTCTTATCAAAGGTGTCACAATATTTTATCAAGGACACTATATCATTGGGCCTTATGTTCTTGGGAAGCCAAATCATATATTTGTTAAACCCTGTGTTGAAGTCTTTCACACACTCATTGGGGTTCTTCTTGATATTTTCAAACTTAGCCAAAAGGAACCTTGGATAAAATCTATCACCATACTAAATTATGAAAACATTCCTTATTTATTCTCATGAATCGATGCATCCACTCAGAATAAAATTGAACCATTCATGGTCACCTTCCTCTAGCATGTGCATAAACAAATTAATGCACACATCATCATTCTTCATCTCATAATATTATATGATTTTGTGAAAAGCCCTCAGTTGTTGATCACCACTCACTGCATTATTCCCTTAGTGTTTTGGAAGGCAATTCTTTACTTCATTTGGGACTTCATTAGGATAACCTTCCATGTTATCAAAATTGATAGGCCTAAATTTGGGAATGTAGAATATAGGACATTCACTGTCATATGGTTCCCTATGCCTCATGATTGGTTTAATTGGAAGTTCAAGAACAACTGGGAAAAGTATGTGAGGTGGTGAATGAGGAAGACTTGTAAGATCAAACTTAGGAGGGGATTCATTTTCATGAGAAGGAACTGGATAATAACTAAGACTATAAGTTTAAAAGTGACTAAAATATCTATGAAATTCCTCAACAATGGGAAACTCAACAAAAATCTCAGGATTATTAGAATCTTGATTATCTAAAGAGTTTTTAGTAGTTGATCTTTTCCCTTCAATAGGCCTCCAAACTTGTCTCCCTCTTCTTTGATGAACACTTAAGGGAGAAACAAGTCTCTTAGACGAGTCACATTTGAAGGATGGTCTCAGTCCTTCTAGTTTTACAAGCATAAGAAAGAACACTCAAGGCTGAAAATGAAAATATTCAAAATAGGCATTGATCTTATTTGAAACTAGGTGATAAAATTGGATTCAGAACTAGAATCAAAATTCTATAATATAACAATTTATAAATTATTGTGATATATGTTGAAAATAAACTTTACTAAGTTTAATGATGAGATAATATCATAAAGATACTGAAACTTTCAAAATTAAGTTCAAAAGGGAAAATAAAACCTTCCAACATGTAATTTTAACATCTCTTTGAAATGAAATCAATATAAGTTAGATTATGAAATATTTAAATTCTTGGGACATCCCTAGTGGAGTGATGTGGCATTATCAACCAAGATAATCTGAGTTTAGTAAATTAAAATAAAGAACTATTCAAACATAAAATACTTACATATTTCTACAAGATTCTTCAGCAACACAAGTAACCAGGACTTCAATTAGACCCCAATAATGGTGCTAAAAAGTGGTGATGTTGATCACCCAAATATAATCAAGATGCACCAAATGATAGGTAGATAAATTTTCAAACAAATAAATTACATATCTTTGTAAGAGTCCCTGACAACATGGGTCAAAATAAGTGTCCTCAGTAATGGTGTCAACAAACTACTGACTCCATATTTTACACCTCTATCACTCAATCTTGCATGCTTGAAGAAAATGGAAAATAAAGAAGAAAAACCCATTAATATGTCATTATATCCAGGGAAGGGTTTGGCATCTATAATGGACTAGATGTAGAAAATGACTTAGAGGCACCAACAAAATGTATGGTCAACTCCCTACTACTTTTAGCTCTTCTTGAACCAAGGTGAGAGGACATATGGAGTACCTTACTCATATGAAGATATTTTAAAATTCAACCTCCATGGAGATTATTGGAAAAATGAAACATAAATGTGACTAGAATGCAACCAAACATGGTCACTCTACCTAAGAAGGGTTATCACACAGAATGAGCAAATGCTCTAGGCCAAACACAAGATATGAAAGATAGATATAAAAGTGATTGCAACCTTAATTCTAAATAATTTTCAACAATAGGGCTATAAGGAATATTTTAATGCTAATATTTAAAGCACAAGATGCAAATGCATGTTATATAAGCAAAATGTTATTCATTTGTAGGAAAATAACACTTACGATATGCAACAAGTGTGTATTATTTATAGGGTAGGACAAAGTAAGACAATTTGTTAATTATAAAAAATAATGGTGATGTGCTTATGATTCTCAAACAACAGGGCATATTGCAATATTCATGACAATATTACTTCATAAAGATATAGCAAAAACTCATAAGCAAGCTAATGGGACATACCATATGATTCTTGAAAGACATAGAACATACACTGAAAGTAAACTATCAAACACTTTTTCCTATCAAATCAATAAAGTTGGGGTGCCCTAACAAGTTATTCAACAATGTATCCTAAAATAGTACAGAAAGGGTTTATAATCTAGATCTATGATAAAAATGATAACCAGTAGTGAACACAAACCCAAAAGTCTAATCATGATAACTTACAAAACACATTGCTACACGTAATTAACAGGAAATATCCAAAACACATTGCTACACTTAATCAATAGGAAATATCAAAGAACAACAAGCATTTGCATTAAATTTAAAAAATATATTACATACTTTATTTTTTCAAAGTGTTTCCATGCAGACAAGCATAGTGAGATTTCTCCATGTTAGACAAGGAAGACATAAACATGCTCTCAAGACTTGTTAATGGTTGTACACATGCAACCACCTTAACAAGGGAGGCAAGATCTACATAGATCAATTGATCCCAATTTTTTTTATAGAACCAAGACTTAGAAAAAATAAATGATCAATGACAACCAATAATAGAGGAGAAACCTTCTATTTATACATTTTTTACCGTTTCCAAATTTGAGACTATGGGTTGCAATTTACTAAATTATAAACAACCCTACAAATTCTACCAAGAATCTCCTAGATGGAAAATATTCCTTGCCATGCATGAAATGTTCATCCATCTAAGGGAAAAATCATTGCTCTAAATGTCTCTATAAGGAATGATGAAGATTTCAAACAAAACCTTTGATTTCCTGACTAGAGATGCCTTTTTACATGATCTAAAAGGTGAAATTTTGTGGTGGAGGCCAAACAATTTTTTTCTCATGTGTAACTACCTGAAGATGCCCTTGACCACTTACTTGCATAGCTAGAACCTCCTGGAGAACTACCTTTCCTCTTATGTGCATCATCAAATAACCTACTTTTCTAATGATGGCACATGAATTCTCTGGTTGTGGTAGAAGTAAAAAATCTTTCGTGGCCATTTGGAAAATATGCTTTAGAATGGCCCACCAAACTTCTTGTGCACTTTGAATTCTTGTCGATCCATGAAGGAACCATCTATTTTATATTTAAAACCAAAGATTGACATATATTTACACATGAAACACCAAATCAGATCTGACTAGGCATTCACAAGGTTTAAAAGTGACAAAGGTACTTAACTTTTTCCAATCTAGACACTTGTCACTTTGTCATATAGTTTTGAAGCTAGATAAAATTTATATTGTCGATCCTTTAAGAAGTCTGTATTCCTTGAATTTATCATGTGCCATTGATCTTCATCTCTGATCTCAAAAAATAGTGTCACATGGAAGCATGTCATGAGATCCATGATCATTTCATCACTCAGGTGCTATTACACCATGTGAAAGCCTCTCTTTATATCTCTAGCCTTGTTAAACTATCAAATCTTTGCTCGAACCATTGGATATTCAAAATATACTCAAGATTTAATCATGAGCTATGGTCTTTGACATGTCACTTCTACATTTACTTTGAGGTATGTTGAAATGCATACCAAAGACTAGCACTTTCAGATCCTTATCTACATGATGAACACGTGCATGCTACTTGGCATCTCCACGGGATCTTAGCATCCCTTTAGCATTATATTTTATCTCAAGCCATTTGATCTTTATTAAGACCCCTGATATCATTCTAATTGGAAAATCTATGGCCTTTCTTCACTTTGCACAGTCAATCTCTATCAGGCTAATGACCTTTCACAACATGGCGGCTTCTCATTTACCCCGAGTTCTTTGAAAAGTCTACCTTTATCTCTAACTATTAGATAAAAATCTAGGAGGTCAAGCACTATTGGTAGATCTTTGTTCCATTCATCATGATCATGACACACATCATCTCCACACTTGCTCATAGGCTTGTTGACTTATTGACTTATAAACGTGCCTACGAACCATTGATCTACCTCCTGAGCACCCAAGATGGTGCCACTTGTCATTCTTGGGTCCCTCCATAGGTATGTTGACATGTTGACTCTATTTCATGCCATTAGATCTTTAGACTACCCACTAAGATGATGAGACATGTCACTCCCGTGGACCTTTATAACCTTTAACATTTCAACTTTGATCTTTTGTCATTTGATCATCTGTACCCGAGTGAATGCACATCATTGATCAAGATTCTTGACTTATTGACTTTTGTACACACCATTCAATCAACTTTTTTTGAGTTCATGTGCACCATTTGATTGTTATCCATTAGGTTGGTTGTAATTGGCTCCAAGTTAACAATGAAAATAATGAAGTTAGAGTTCAGGGAATAAACGACTTAGTATAAAGTCTTAGCCTAAGGTTTTGTTGCATTAATAAATATGATTGAACCCTTAGGATAGGACTTTAAGCTAAGTTTATTACAAAGGGACCAAGTGTTAGTTAGACCATGTTAATAGATAAAAAGGACCAAATATGAATTTAAGACTAAGGTTTGGTCATGTTAATAAAGAGGATTAAACCTTAGTATATAATTAAACAAACTCCATGACTTATTTAATGCATTCCCACGTAAATTGTTTCTGCCATATTTTAGTTTAAATAAGAGGGACTAAACTAGGGAAATTGTATCAAAGGTTTTAAGATGCTCAAACATGAATTCAACTTGACTTTACAAACTAGGCATTTATACTTAAAAAGGGCTCAATTACTTTAGTGTTATTTTGGGTACTAACATAAGGTACATGAGAATTGTATGACATAATTTTAAAATAAAACATGAGAAGATATCTAATTAGAATATGGTCCTAGATGATCCAAATATTATAATGTTCCTCAAAATAATATTAATTTTCTTCTACAAATTATAAATATGACTACCCTTGTTCTTTTTTATTATTTATAAATAATTCAGTATAAAATAAATTAATATTTTTATTATACAAGTAAATATTATACTAAAAAATAATATTACAAATACCAGAAATAATTCTTCAAAAAATTTCATTCACACATCTAATAAGAGGAGATGTATAGAGAGCATATTTGTAAATTAATATTTAGATTATACTTTAATATTAAAAAAATAATAATAAAATTATAACTTAACTCTTTTATATTCAAAATGAAGTATTATTTAATTTCGTGTAAATGAATCTATACAAATCATCGAAACATTAATAATTGCATGTTAAATTTATAGAAAAATAACTACGAATTAAGATAAATACAACATACAAACATAATGCAATATCGTATGTATGGTAAAAACCCCATAAAAGAAGTGAAAGAAGATGACATCGTGGTAAAAAATATCATTGAAAAAAATAATGACAATTAAGACGGTAAAATGATCATGACAATTAAGACAGTAAAAGGATCATCTCTTCACAACATGAAAGTAAATTTCGTGAAGGAAAGAATGTATTAGAACACAACAAATCCATTATAGAGACCACAATCTGTAGCATATTTATTTACCCATACACCATGGTTTCAAGATAAAGACCGTGTGAAGTTGATTTAATATGAAATGAAGATCTGTTTTTGCAAAGGAATATATATATATATATATATATATATATATATATTCCTTTGCAAAAACAGATCTTCATTTCATATTAAATCAACTTCACACGGTCTTTAACTTGAAACCATGGTGTATGGGTAAATAAATATGCTACAGATTGTGGTCTCTATATATGAAATAATGTGTTGAAAGAGAGGAATGTATAAACATTATAAAATAATGGTAGTTAATTTGCCCAAATATTATTCAAATTTACATTCATTTATTTTTGTTTTTATTAATACATTCATTCTCATAATTCAAATTAAATTATAATATTTAAAAAGTAAAATTTTATAAACCTGGACGAGGGCAGGCTGTGAAATTGATCCTTCATTCAAAAAATGTTTACGGTCTTTATCTTGAAACCATGGTGTATGGGTAAATAAATATGCTACAGATTGTGGTCTATATATATGAAATAATGTGTTGAAAGAGAGGAATGTATAAACATTATAAAATAATGGTAGTTAATTTGCTCAAATATCATTCAAATTTACATTCATTTATTTTTTTTTGTTATTAATACATTCATTCTCATAATTCAAATTAAATTATAATATTTAAAAAGTAAAATTTTATAAACCTGGACGAGGGCAGGCTGTGAAAGTGATCCTTCATTCCAAAAATGTTTATAAGACTTTGAGTGCTAAGGATTTCCTTAGGATCATCTTCATTCTACTTATATGTATGGCATTTACTTATAAAATGTATTAATCTAAAAAGTAATTTATAAAAATTAAAAAAATAAAAAATAATGACTTTTTTTAATTTATAAAAAAATATTGTAAAATATTAATTTTTTAGGCATGATAAGAAAATCTTTTAGTGATAAAATATTTGAATCTTTTACTTTCATTTACAATGCTCATATTTGTAGCATCAGTAGTCCAATAATAGACAAGGCCAAATCCACTAGAAATTCGATCAAATGTTTGGAATTATAAAAGGTAGCTATTTTTTGTGTTCGTTAATTCTAATCGAAGTTTTAAAATTTATTTAATTTTCAGTATTGTGGACTTAGTTTTATTTACAATACAAAATATTGATACAAAAATTACCGACTCATACTCTAAAAACAAATTTATTGTGTGTTTGTGTTATTTATTTCATTTGTTTATTTTTTTGGCATGCTTGCACAATGATATTTTCAATTCATGAGGCAAACATGAGATTTCCCACATTTACTTATGGGTGTGTTGATGTCAAGATACAACTTTTGTTTAGGATTATGTTGACATAATTTATGAATGTCCATGCAAGATGTATGTTATCTTATTATATGAGGAAAACTTATTTGAGTATCTATGGTGTTTCCATGTTATTCAACCCAAGTTTTTTCTCTAAGAAAAGGTTTTTACCTCAAGTGGGAAAAGAGAGGATTCAAAAGAGACTTCGATAGAAGAAAATACCTAAGGAAAAATATTCCCTTTTAAGTCATGAAAAAGGAACCAAAATAGGTGGTTGATGATATATAAGCTAGATGGATATTTCAATCTAATCTTTATCAACAAGGTTGAAAAATATTTAGCTAATTAATAATTATATTTATGACTATTGGATGGTGGTAAATGTGCTAAAATAGAAATGCATATGTAAAAAAAAATGTAATGTATAACTTGTTAAACATAAACATGAAATAAAGGAAGGAAAGTTTAAATCACACAATAGAGAAGCAAATTTATTCTAGTTAAATCAAGGTAGGAAAAGTCCATCGGGTGAGGCAACTTGCACTCTCCTTCCATTATGTTTTATAACAAGTATACAAGTTTATCACCAAAAATGGCCTTTACAGACAAAATATTTCTTAATGCTTTATCTGACATTCATAAATAAATGCTCTTCACTCTCAAGACACTTCTATCACTCTCAACACCTGAGCCATAGTATATAGCTAACATCAATAGGAAACTGAGAACAAAGACTCAAACTTGCCAACAAACAATGTCAATCTAAATTCCCTTTATCTCCCTTCTTGCTTTTTTCTTCCCCTTTCTGATTGTTAGGGCCTATATTTGTGCTCTTTAATCCTTATAAACCCCCTAAAAACTAAAAATAACCATTAATAAGTTAAAAATAATGAAAACACTTCAACATCCACATTCTCAATTGGATCGAAAGTTCAACAATCTTAGCTCTGGAGTTCAATATTCCTAGCTCCAGAGTCGAATAGTCTAGAGCTTTTGACCAACTTAAAATAGCTATAAATTGTGCATACAACCTCGAAACTAAGTGATAATTTTTTTACACTTATATATGTTTTCTAGAAGAATTCAAATATGGAATCCGATCATAATTTTGATACAAATAAAATAATGTTTTAACCCCTATAATGGAAAATAGTATTTTCCTACTATCATGCAACTTACCAAATCATCACCACGAAGATGTCTAGATCACCCTAATATTCATTTTCCTTCTAAACATGTATAATATTGATATTTTGAGTGCACTAAATGTCTTAAAATTATTTGATTAGAACATAACATAAATATAATTGCCATAGTGGAAACTTAATACACATGACTAGTATACTAGGATCTAAATTTGGATCATATGTCCTAAATTTGAGGCTTCTAAGTCCCTAAATGCTTAAGAATTTATGTAGTGAGTAAATTAAACTCCACATTTCTTTAACCTCTCTTAAACATGTCGGTGTATATGCTGAAATAACTTATCAACCTTGTGAACTGTTGAATGTAGCTTTTCATGCCAATTGTGTAGCTCACTTCATTGCCAAGGAAGACCCATACCTGAAAGTTAACACCCTGGTAATAATTTAATTTCATTATCTTTATTTGTGGAACTACTTCGATTATCCTTACATTCTTACTTATCTTTAAAAATAAGGAAAGAAAACATCCCAATATCATCAAGTGACCGGTTACCTAAAATAGAAATCACCATGGAGATCTTATATTTTATTTCATGGGAGTGAATGGCTCATATTTTTCCATCCTTAAGCAAATGGTACTGATTATACCTCCTCCTAAAAATATAATCTCTAACAAACATAGAGTCTTTGTCAAAAACAATTCCAAAAATGTCAACAAGTGAAACATCCACAACAACTTCATCAATGATATGTTCATATATTGCAAACATGACTTTGCATTGTTTGGATACCCTTATCTATACTCCTTTGTTTCCCCATATTACTTCTAAGGATTAGGATGATCTTATACTTCCAACCCAAGCTTTTCTACCAACTCCTTGCTAATGAAATTTGATTGAGGTATATCATAACCTATCATCCACATCTTTTCTACAATGAACCTCTTCACCTTGAAGTGATGACATGGATTTTTTTTTCTTCTTATTATTTTTAAATGGATGGAATTTGAGATGTCATTTCAAAAACATATCTTTAGAGTGGAAATTAACATCAAAATACCCATAATGTTGTTGAATATCCTTTTTGGAAACTGTAGAAGTAGAATTGGCCCCACATTTCTTCTTTGGAGAATCTAAAGATTTTGAAGAGGAATATGGACCCTTATTCTCATCCATCTAAATATACTGGGATTGAGAGCAAGCCTCATCTATGTCCTTTGGATTGGAAATCATAAAAGGGTCCCTTAAGTGAATATGTAACCCTGAAATATACTTCATGAGAATATCATGATCAAATGTATCTATTCTAATTTGGGCTACATTTTTTCTAAACTCACTTGTATAGACCTAGACACTTTGACCTTCTTGTTGCCTCAAATATTATCATTCCATATAATTTTCCTCTTCATAACAAATAGGATAAAATTTACTCTTAATCAAAGTTTTAAATTAGTCATATTTATTAATTTATGGTATATTACTAACAACAAAATAATTAAGATAACTCTCAAACTAAGTTAGAGCATGGCTAGCTAGCTTCAACCTTGGAAAATAATTTTTTCACTCTTCACTAATTTGATGTAAATTAAAGTCTACTTCCTGTTGGTCTAACTAATTATCAAGCTTATCCACATTTACCTCACCTACATATGGCTAAATATTAATCTTTACCTATGCTCTAAATGGAATTGGAGGTTGGTTGAAATTAAGCTTATCTTTCTCATGGTTTGAATAATTAAGATCCTCAATTTATTTCAAAGCGTCCATGGGAACTATTAGCTTTGGCATGACCACCTTCATAATCATCCCATGCTCATTCATGGATTGAGATGTGATTGCAACATCCTCTTACAATTTATGGAAGCTTCCCTCATTTTTTTTAGTTGTCTTGTTGTCTTTGTAGTCCATACTTCTCAAGTATCTCTTCCACTTTCTTGTAGATATATTTTTTTCTAAAGATACCAAAACACCTTTTCCACTTTAAATTTATACTCTTTTAATGGGCATATATCTACAAAATGATAACCAAACAAACCACACAATCTATAGAACACTAACCTACTGTGATACCAATTACCTATCTATTCCACACTAAACTTCACCATTATGGATGATAAATAGTTATTGTATTAATAATTAGATTTATAACTATTGGATGATGATAAAAATTCTAGAATATAAATCCTATAGAACATGAAATCAAGGAATGAAAGAGGAAATCACATAATAGACACATAGTAGAACCCAAGGTGATAACAACTCAAGTAAGTGAGGCAACTTGCACTGCCCTTCCACTATGTTCTATAACAAGTATACAAGCTTAATACCAACAATAGCCTTTATAGATAGAATATTTAAAACTCTTTTGCCCAACACTTATATACAAATTATGTTCATTTGAAAGAAAATTATAGTACTCTCAACACTTGACCCATCATCTACAACTAAGAAAAATAAGAGACTATGAACCAAGTCTCAAACTTGTTAAAAAACAATGTGTATCCAAGCTCCCTTTATCTTCCTTCTTGTTGTTTCTTTCTTCACTTTTTTGATTTCTAGGGCCTGAATTTATACTCTTTCATCCTCATAAACCCACAAGGAACTAAAATGAACCATGAATAAGTCAAAACACCAATAAAACACTTTAACTCCCATGTTATTAGATATCTCCTAAGTTCAACAGTTGTAGCTCTGGAGTCTAATAGTCTGATGCTTCAGACCAACTTAAAATGACTATAACATTTGCATATGACCTTGAAATTAAGTGAAATGTTTTCTAAATTTATCTATTTTTTTAGAGGAACTCAAATATGGAATTATAATATAATTTTGATATAAATAAAATATTGTTTCAACACCTACAATAGAAAGTATTCTTTTCTCAAGATCATGCTACTTACCAACTCGTCACCATGAGGATGTCTAGATCACCCTCATATTGATTTGCGTTAGAAGCATGTTTAATATCTATATTTTGAGTGCATTAATTTTCTTAAATTAGTGTCATAAGAACATAACTTATATAGAATTGGGCATAGTAGAACAATCACTAAAGGATAATAGAAGGTGAATCAACTGAAGCTGAATAAATTTATGGATAAAATGTGAATGAGAAGGAAATAAGTATATCTAGTAGTGGATGGACTATATGAGGATCTAGGTCATATCCATGTATTTCAACAATCCCACAAACACAAGTGTGTATATGAAAGTGAGAGACTGTGCACTTATTTGTAAAATTTTGAATATGTATATTGAGTTCAAGTCCACAAATGGTTCTCATGTGTGTGTCAAGAGTTTGAATGTCTAGCCTTGTATTAAAGAGGTAAAGGTTAACCTTAATTTAATACTATCTTTTTACTTACATCAAGGACTCCACCCACATGTTTTCATTACTTGAATTTTTTTTGAAAGTAGTGGGAAGTTGAAATAAATAGTTAATGGCATATCATGTAATAATGAATATAAAATGAAAATATATATATATATATATAT
Organism: Torreya grandis; assembly: GCA_037957365.1. Classification (NCBI taxonomy): domain Eukaryota; kingdom Viridiplantae; phylum Streptophyta; class Pinopsida; order Cupressales; family Taxaceae; genus Torreya; species Torreya grandis. Next base: position 666,426 of record JARHVA010005758.1, read on the forward strand.
ATATATATATATATATATATATATATATATATATACAATGCTTTAGTGAGAGAAAAGAAGCAAAGTGAAAAGCTATGTAAATAAAACCTATAAGTTAAATTTGACTTTTCGCACTTTGTCTAGGTTGTAAAGTGTAATCTAGCAACTATTTGGAGTGAAAGGTATAGTCCTAGTAACTATCTGCAGCTAAATCCATATATTTAAATTACAATTGTCTTAGCATCGAATGCATAGTTAGAAGTTTATATTTCTCGGTCTTAGAAATATTGTGTCCTACTAAACAACCATAAACATTTGAAAAACACATCTTCAAAAATATAAATGATATTTAAAAATATTGGAAAATATATATACACATCTTTATATATATAATCTAAAAACTATTATTTAAATTAATATTAATAATAAAAATTCAAAATATTTTGAAGAGAGATTGAAAATATATATGACCTCTTTATGTCAAAATGTAGATCACACTATTATGCTTTGATTAGTGAAATTGTACAATATTTTACACTTATAAACCATTTCTTTCTATATATATTTTGGATGTTATTATTATATTTAATTAATTAAATATTTTAATATATTTTATAATAATTATAATACTTAATTTAAAATAGTTTATTTATTAAAATACAAACGGAATAATTACATTTCGCCTTTATTTTTAATATTCAAATCTAACTACAACGGTTTCTCATACATAACATTAGGGTGGTTAATGAAAATGAATTTTAATTATGATTCACATTTGTCTTCTTCATGATTATGCAGTACGATTCACATTTGTCTTGGGCTCATAGAGACAAAATTATACAACTTAGGTAGTACTGGTTTGCACCTTACAAACTCATGGATTGGCTTGTCTCAATAATTACACTAAATGTTAAATAAAGTTAATCAAATAAAATGTGAAACAACAATACCACTTGGAAGGCCTAGGCCGTTCTGCCAAAAGAAATTGTTTCCTTTATGGTCTCTGTTTGTTTGTTGCGAGGATAGATCCCTAGCCCCATGTGCCAAAATTGGAGGCGGGGCAGGGGCCTACGTCCCTATGCTCTATGTATAGATGTCATTGTGATATAATTCAGATCAATTAGTTTATAAAGTTAAAGCTCAGACTATAACATTTAACTGTAAAAGGATAAGATAATACATATTTTATCATTTAGGTCAAACTTAAGAATCTTTATGTATTTACATATATTTACCATAGATCAAAACTTTGCTTCTCACTAAATGAAACAGGTCATGATGAAATGAAAACAAATATTAATAATAAAACAAAATAGTGGTTAAAATATTGAATAAAATTTTATTTATGGGGTATAATTGTTTTTATAAATTAAAAAAGAAGAAGAAAATTTGTGTTTATAAATTAATAAAAAGAAAAAAAGTTCATTATAATAAATAACTACAAAATATATGTGATATTTTGAAATTTTATATTTCAAAACTTTCATTACATATAGATCGAAGATGTGAAATTTTCTTAAGAAATTGCTTATAATAATTTTTTATGTAAATAAAAATAGAAAATGTGTCAAAATAAATAAATAAATAAATAGAAACTTTCGTTACATATTAATAATTTTTATGCAAATAGAAAAAAGTTTGATAATAAATATCTATAAGTCTTAGTTTAGTTTGGCATTTTAAAAATGACTAGTTAATTATGTATTTCAAAAAAAAATTCTCTATTATATTATAATTGAAACTTTTCTTCTACTCTGCTTCTTGTACTTTTTGTAGAGTTGGAATTGGTCCATTGTTTTATTATTATTTTTTTACTATCTTACATCCCAAAACGGGATAAGATTTTTTATTTAAAATTAAAAATACTATATATACATAGTTTTATTAATTTGAACATGATTTTGATTTTGATTGGATATTTTTTTGTTAATTTTTTTATCAAAAATTTTATCTTGACTGAAATTAAATGTAAAATCTTAATGTATTTAGAGTCTCTAAACGAGGTGTGAGTTGGAACTTAAAATATGATTTTTCACCATTTATTGATATATTTTACATAATCTACTTTTTTGAAGCATTTAAGGGATGGACTTAAGAGAAATTAATAGTTAGATTATAGTCTTAATTTCTTAAATGAGTTATTCATTTATGAAATTAAATACTTTTTCTACATCTTCTAACAAAGTCTTTTCTACTCAAATTTTAAATAGTGATTGTTATATTTTCAAATTAATTTTTCATCTTTTTTTCCCAATTAAAATGTATATTTATTTGTACTCGATTGGAAGAAAGTCCCCCTACCTAAAAGATGGTATTAATCTTATAGGCTAAGCACATTCAATAATTTCCTCTATATTATTTCTACTTTAACAAAACTGTAATACTTCAAAATATTTCTTCCTCAAGGCTTGTTAAATGGCCAAACTACTCATAACCTACATGTGCTATAATAATTGGTGTTCATCATATCCTCAATCCCACCACTTTTAAAATTTATATTCGAAGAGGTTATGTGTCAAGATCTAAGTACTTATGTTTAATAGAGTGTCCACTAATTTACATAAGAAAGTGAATAAGGACTTAACTTCTTTTATATTAAAAAAAGATATTTGTAATAAAATTTACTTGCCTTTCTAAGTCTATACCAAAAAAAATGATCGAAGATGAAGGCCTATTGATGAAAAGGGCATGCACCCTTAAGGACTGTATTTGACATAAAATTATATAGAAAAATATACAATTTCACAAAATCAATTTTCATTAGATATTATTCTCTTTCTTCATTAGTAAGGTGTGGGTTTGGATTTGAATGTGGGCATTCTATAATTATCTTGTACATAATTTAAATAAATTTATTTTTAAAAATAGTGATGAGAAGAACAGAGATGGACAAGTATCGATTGAACTCTCATCTTAATTAATTATAATCCAGTCTTAAAAAATTGGTATATATAATATCAAATACACTACATATAAATATATCAAATTTTATTTTCCATGGTTAAATTAAACATAAATCAATTAAATTGGAACTGCAATCAAAACACAAAACCAAAATGAATTATGAAATATGACATAAAAAGTGCACATTAAAGGAAAAAAAGAGAAATATTTTCGATTCCATTAATTTAAAAGTGCCAAAAAAATTGATTGTTTTCCCCCTCCCAAAATCTTATAAATTAATCATTCCAAGATATTGTAGTGGAAATTTTGTTCATTTTCTTGTGAATCGTGATTCATGTACTTTAAAATCTTCCTTGAAATTCTTCTTGGGTTTGCAATCAATCAAAAGTGGATGCATCTTTATGTTGAGAAATTCATGCCATTCCACTAATTTTTTATTTTGGTGCAGGGATCAAGCCTCTTTTCTTATTTAAATTCTTACATAAATTAATTTTAGATTGAATTATACCAATTTAATCTAACCTTGTGGTGTACAGTGACTCATAGGAGTACAAAAATGACTATTAAAAGTAATATAGTTTTAGTTTTTATCATAATATTTTTTTAAATTTTAAGATTTAAATATTTATGAATTTTTATTTTTATTATAATATTTATTATGTTGAAAAATATTTTACAATAATATTTAATAATAGTGAATTGTAATTTAAAAAAAATATGTTCATTTTTAATTTTAATAAATTAAAATAGTGAATATGTTCTAAAAATAAAGATCTATTAACAATATTGTCTTCAATAAAAAAAATTGTGAAATAGTACAAGTTATCTTCAATCGAAAATTAGTAGAAAGTAATCAAACACATGACTCGTCTATTTGTATTTCCCACTTTATTGTCTTCAATAAAAAATTAGTAGAAAGTAATCAAACACATAATTCATCTATCCGTGTTTCCCACTTTATTGTTTTTCTCATTGTTCTCCTCTCATTTTCATTTTCTGTAGTCCACACAAAGTGCACCTAGAGCTCATAACGCAGATCTTTTTCAATATTATCCATATATTTAATTTTTTAATTAAATATTTGAAAGAGAAGTAATTTGTTACATAGGTATTTTAAATTTTTGTCTTGTACAATAATATATTATTATATTGTGGACTACTGTGCAGCTTTATTTACATGTGCGCGACCCACGGTCTGCCAGGGCTTTATTTAAATGCGGTCCATGTGCGCAGGGCTTTCAGCATAACCATTTTCGGTAATGCCAAGAACATCGACATGGCATTGGAATCATTTTCGCGTGCATGGAGTGGGACCAAACTCAGTGTACATTCATATTATTGGTTAGCCTTCTATTGGCGAATAGGGATCTGTAGTTCTATATATGTAAGATGTACACAGGTTTTATTTCCACACTTGTGCTAAGTAAATAATACTGTTTCAACATAATGTCGCAGTATTTGTTTATACTATGGGCACCAATTCAGCTTCTAATGGCGGTGGCTGTAGTAGTGGCCATCGCAATAAAATCTAGATCATCGAAGGGGAAGAAATATCCACCAGGTTAGTTTTATCTTGTAAATATATGGTTTTTTCTTTTTTTCTTTTTGAGTGATGTGCAAGTTATTTTAGGGAGTGAAAAAAGTGTGAATGCAGGTGTGGGTGCATGGACGATCATGAGGGACCTTGTTCTCCACAAGGATAAGGTACCCCATCGGACATTCTACCAGTGGGCCAAGTGCTACGGTCCAGTCTATTCTGTCCGCACAGGGCTTTCTTCTGCTGTTGTTGTCCTCAACTCAGCTAAAGCTTGCCGACAAGTAAGATTGTGCACAACCTAACTGCTGATTATTTTGAACTGGGAATCATTCAAAATATAAAAATATTAAAATGCAAACATGGAATGCAGGCCATGACGGATTTTCACTCATCAATTACAGCAAAGAAGCTCACTACAGCGTTGCGGGTACTATCATTGGACAAGACAATGGTGGCCTTGTCTGACTATGGAACCGATCATCGTTTGATGAAGAAGCTCATGGTCTCCCACCTCCTAGGGTCCACTCCTCAAGTACTGTCATTCGGCTATTTCCTAATTCTACAATAGTGTATTTTTGTAATAACTTTTAACAAGACTGCAAAACCTAATGTTGCTTTAAAAAAAAGCTGTTGCAAGTGTGTTATGCTTGCTTTCTTACTTATTTTTTTCTATACTCATTATATCCTCCATCTCTTTTTTTTTTCAGAGAAATAATGAATTCATGCGGGAGGAGATGGTACACAAGTTAGTAGATTCTACGTACCGTGAGTTGACGGAGAATTCCAACAATACAGTGAACATGAGCAAAATCATTTTAGATCACTTGTTTCCCTTTGCTTTGAATCAAGTAACGCTCCCTCTCCGCCCCACCCCAGCCCACCATACCCACTAAACAATAGTCACATATTCCATTTGCAATTATTTTTGTATAATATTGATTTTATGGCATGGATTACAGGTGATAGGGAGGACTGTAGAGCCCTTGTACGTTGAAGAGTTGGGGAGTCAAATTGTATCGGTCCAAGATATGTACAATCTTATAGTTGGGGATCCTGGAACTGCTGCGCTGGAAATCAACTGGAGAGACTTCGTTCCTTTTATAAATCGATGGCTTCCTAACAGAAAACTACGTGCAATGTTAGATGGAGTGACTCAGAGAAGAGCAGCAGTTGTGAGGGCTCTTATTCGCCAAGAGAGAGAGCTTCTATCGTCAGGAAAGGTACTTCCAGCTTCTATCGTTGAACTCCTTATTAATTATATGTTATAAATGGGATCTAAAGCAATATATATGTAATGAGTGAAGGAGGCAAAGGGATATTTAGACATGCTGCTGAAGGAAGGCAAGCTTCTGAGTGAAGAGCAGTTGGAGACAGCAATATGGGAGCCGGTAATTGAAAGCACTACTACAAGCCACGTGGCCATGGTGTGGGCTATGTTCGAACTGGCTAAGCATCCTCACGCTCAGGTAAGAGCCATTAAGTTTCTCTTAATTAAGACATTCTGGGTTGAAGATAATAATTTAAAAGCCTTCAACGTGAACCACAGGATCGACTTTACAAAGAAGTAGTGGAAGTGTGTGGAAAGAAAAAAGTAGAAGAAAAGGACTTGCTTAAGCTCCCGTATCTAAAAGCAGTATTTTATGAGACTGTACGGAGACATTCTCCGTTACCACTAGTGCCGCTACGTGTCGTACATGAAGACGTTCAGATTGACGGCTACGATGTTCCAGCAGGATGGAAGGTCATTCAATAATAATATTAAAATACAACATACTTTCTCTCCCAAAAGTGTTTACTGTGGATTGTAGTTGATGTGTATTGTAATTGATGGTACAGATACTGATTAACATATGGGGAGCAAACAACTTCGAGGGAGATTGGGAAAATTCAGAGGTGTGGAATCCAGAGAGACAACTTGTGTTTTCAGTGGAAGAGGATATATACAGAACAATGACATTTGGAGCAGGGAATCGACTTTGTGTTGGATGGGCACAGGCGGTGACCATAGTTTCATTGGTAATAGGGAGGATTGTTCAAAACTTTAAATTCGAAATGCCGACAGGGCACAAAGAAGACTATGAAACAATTGTGAACACAGGGACTCACAAGCTACGTCCTCTCTTTACCATTCTCACCCCAAGAAATTTGGGATGAAAAAAATTTCCAGTGTCAAATCTCATTGTCACATCTGCCTCTGTGTTATGCCCTGTGTGCATGACAAGATCGGAGTGTACAAGCTTTTATAACATTTCTTTATTTTCTCTCTTTCTTCTTCTTCTTTTATATATATATATATATATGAAGTAGATAAATGTTATCGAAGATTATTTTTACCCGTTATGCAATAGGTTTATTTTTACCCATTAATAATGTCATGCAATGGTTTTAGATCAGTGTTAAAAGTCACCTATTAATTTATTTTATTTTTAATGTAAATAAATTTTATTTTTATTTTTTAAATAAATTTAAAATATTTAATTTTTAATAAAAATTATGTTTATGTAAAAGTTTATAAATATATTATATTGGAATTATTTATTAAAGAAAGGAAAAAAAAGGTAAAAACAATAAAAAAAAATTAAAAAGAAAGAATGAATTAATTTGAATTTTTTTACAATGTATATGGCATACTTCGTTATTGTTTTTTAAAATTTATCTTTATTATAAAAAAATATTTAATTTATTTAAAAATATTCAATACATATTATTATTAGACAATGCCTACTCATACATTGAAACACTTTATCAAATAGATATTACTTGACAGTTTGATACTTACAACTTATTCCCCTGTATAATATTCCTTAATGATACTTTTTAAAAACTTTTGTATTATATTAAGCATATTATTTTTTATTTTTTTTCCCATTATATGGAGAATTTTATAAGTATTAAAAATGATTGGAACAAAGAGAGAAATATTTACTGGTAATATTTTTATTTGAGAGGAATGTAAGAAAATTATTCTAAATAATTAAAAAATAAAACAAAAATGAAACGAACATTGTTTTATAGTTTTATAAAGAACTAAATGTTTTAAAATTGTTCTTAGAAGCAATAATAAGTTATTATGTTTATACATACATATACATATACATATACATATACATATACATATACATATACATATACATATATATATATAAACATAATAACTTATATAATTAAAACTAGTAATTATATGAAAAAGTTGTAATATAAATATTAATGAAACATAATATTAATTATTGAAAAAAGAAATTAAATGAAAAATATCAACAAGATTACTAAAAAGTTATTTGACATGCTAATCAACATTTCCAAATTGATGAACTTATAAGTTTGAGTCCAAACCAAAATAGAAAAATGTAAATGGCTAAAATAAGACATATTATCATTTAAGTCATTATATATAATGTTAAACTTTTTTGTTTTTGTGTGTTAATATATTTTTAAAATTTAATATAGATCAAATATTTTCTTCACATTGAATTATTTAAATTATTATTAAGTATGATAAATAATAATTAAAAATAAATAAAAATTATAATGTTAGATTAAATTCTAATCATAAAATACAATTGTATTTATAATTTAAAAAAATGAAAAAAATAGGATAGATGAAAAAAGATTCATTATAATAGGTTAGCACAAAACTATGAACTTGGTAATGTAGCTAATAATAAATAGATGTGATATTTTGAAACCTTTAAGATTCCAACATCTATTCACATGATGGTTGAACATGTGAAAATTTCCCCAAAATGTTAATATTAATTTTTGTACGGGTGGAAATAACCAAGGTAATTAATGTCTACAAGTCTTAGTTTAGTGTTAATGTTAATTAGGTGTTTCAAAGTTGTTCCCTCTATTATAAATTATTTGAAACTTTTTTATATTATGTCTGTTTCATAACTTTGTAGATGATATTTATGAATTATATAGAAAATCACACCTGTACAATTAGAAAATTTAAACCTTGGCTATTTATCACAGATTTAGACTAATCTTCCTTTTGCAAGTCTTAGATTTTCTCCCTCTTGTGCCTATTTTCTTATCTCTTAGTCTATCTAGTATTATTTTGATGGCCCAAACATTTTTATCTTTCCTAGAACATGTTAAAAAAGTACATAACTTATGATTTAGGGTATTCAATACTTATGTATCAAGCAAACATTTACATTGATGTAGGGGTCATGTTCTGATACCAGTGTCCAATACCCTAAAGTCGTGCAGTTTGAAAATGAAATGAATGCCAATTTTTAGAGTAAGTGATATTATGCAATATATTCTCCAAAGGGATTGTTATAATTATAAAATCAATCCTCATTCATTTTTCACCTAGCACAAACCAAGGAAACTTATCAAAAACATTAAATTGAGCAAAGCTTCCCTATTTTCTCATATTTGCATATTAGTCATATGGATGGCATATACTGAGAGACAAATTGAAACCTTGATAACTAATTAGTTGGTTACAAACAACTGATGATAACTACCTAAAACTACCTTTACATGGCCTATGCCTATGTATATAACTACAAACAATGTAATAGTTAACTAATTATGCCAACATTCACCCCTTTATTACATTATTTTACAAATGTACCCTTGAAATAGACAAAATTTCACTTTGTGAAGAGACTTGGTGAGTATATTTGTTATATGTGGATCCGTCGGGTGATACTATAGTTAAATGTGGTTGTTCAAGACTTGTTCTCTTATGTAATGACACTGAACCTCAATGTGTTTGGTTTGTTCATGAAAAACTAGATTCTTAATAATCTTCAACACACATTGATTATCATAAAATAGAATTGGTGGCTAATGTTTAGGAATCTCCATATCAGACAAAATGTGACATATCCATATTACTTCATACACAGCTCCTCATGCAGTGTGATACTCTATTTTTGTGGATGAGAAAGCAACTACTAATTGCTTTTTGCTAATCCATGAAATGTGTTTAGATCTAAGATGAGAAATGTATCCTAAAGTAGATTTTTTGTCATCAAAAAATCTAGCATAGTTTGAGTCAGTGTACCCCTGCAAGAAGAACAGACTATTCTTCTTGTATTTTAGACCATACTCATGTCTACATCAAACATATCTCAAAACATGGTTTGCTTAAATACAATGACATTTCTTTGGCTCCTGCATAAATCTAGAAAGATAGTTCATAGTAAAACATGTATCTGGTCTCGTGTAGGTTAAGTAGATAATATTCCCAATGAGTTGTCTTTATAAAGTTGCATTCGCTTGAGGAAAATCTTAGAATCGAGAGAGTTGTAAACGTTTCTCCATTGGTGTTGAAAGAGGTTTACAATCTGACATTTTGTACTTTTTTAGGAGTGTCTTGGCATATTTCATCTGGGAGATAAAGATGTGATTCTATTTTTACCATATCTCCAAGCCAAGATAGTAATATAGTAGCCAAAAATAAATCATGTTGAAGTATTTATTAAGGACATTATTTACTATATCAGTAATATCATCTGATCTACTAGTGATCAAAATATCATCCACATATAAGACAAGAATGGAAATATTTGTACCAACCTTCTTGATAGACAAATTGGAATCGTAGGGGCTATGAATGAAACTATGTTGCAATAGGTGATAATCTTTTTTTATGTACCATTCTTAAGGTGCATGTTTAAGTGCAAAAAGTGTCTTAACTAGATTACATACCTTTTATGGATGTTTGTCATTGATTAAACCTTCTGGTTGAGTTATGTATACTTCTTGTTTCAGATCAACATTTAGGAAAGCACTTTTGACATGCATCTATTGATGTTTCCATCTATATTGTATTGCTAGTGCACAAATAATTTTCATGATCTTGATCTTCGTAGTGGGTGCAAAGGTATCCTCATAATCAATGGCTTCTTTCTAAGAATAATCCTTTGCAACACATCATGCTTTATGTTTATCGATAGATCCATCTAACTTATAATTTATTTTGAAGATCTATTTGCAGCCAATGGATTTCTTCCCTATAGGCAGATCAACAAGTTCCCATGTCCCATTTTTGATAAGGGCATCATATTCAACACTCATAGATTTATTTCACTGAGGTTGACTTAAGGCATCTCAAACTATCTCTAGTTTCGTGCTATCAAGTACTGAACTCGTGATTACAAGATTGACTTCATATCTCACTTATCTTCTTGTTTAAACTCCTAATGAAGTCTTTAGAGGAGAGCTCAGGTGTGAGTCCTTGATTATGGAATATATCCATTTAGGATGTTGATGCAGCTACTAATTTGATGAATAACTACCTTATAGATTAGTAAGATCAATGAATAATTTTCCTTTTTGTAGCTCACCTTCTCCATGTTCATCATCCAACTATGGAAGAAGTCTATGAGAGGTGGTTTGGTCTATCTCCTTCTATGATAGTGAGTCAAATGATGATTCATCATAGACCAAATCATGACTTTCATAAAAATTCTTCATCTCAAGATCCATGAGATGGTATGCTTTGGAGGTAGTGTTATACCCTAGAAAAATACACTAGAGGGTCTTTGGTTTAATCTTCTTCTTCTTTTTTGGAACATGCATATAAGAAGTATAACCAAATACTTGAAGATGGGAAATAGATAGATTACGACCACTCTATACATCTTTCGATGTCTTGTCTAGCAAGATAATTTTTTGTGCTGTATTGAGAAGATAGACAATCATTTGTTCTATTTCTGCCCATAATTGTGTCATCAACTTTGCAGTGGATAACATGTAATGAGCCATTTCCATGACTGAGTGATTGCATCATTATGCTATTCCATTTTATTGTGGCATATAGGGACCAATCAGGTACTTCTTAATGCCAAGTTGATTTAGGAATGATGAGAATTATTTTGATGTGAATTCCCCCCTCAACCTGAGTGAAGGATTTGAAGTCACTTCCCAGATTATGTAACAACATACTAATGGAAGGCCTTTAAATTTGCAAGGGCTTCACTCTTACTTTTGAGAAATAACACCCAAGTATTACAATAAACTTCATCAATCAAAAACTAAAAGTACCTAAATCCTTAAAGGTATGTTGGAAGGAGTTTGCACATATCAGCATGCACCATAACAAGTGATTCCTTGGCATGAGATGAACTTGGTTGGAATGGATCTTGATGTTGTTTGCCTACAAGATAACCAAGACATATCATCAAAGAATGGGAAAGATGAGGAATTCCATGTACCATTTCCTTAGAGCCAAGATATAAGAGGGAACTAGTAGATAGATGTATAAGTTGTAGTGTTAAAGTGAAGTGTATTCTTTTGTAGAGGTAGTGAGTTTAACTTCACTAGTTGAAACTGCATCTAAGGTAAATAACCTATTCTTTAAGAAGGATTTAGCAAGAACCTGACCTTCTCAAGAAATGAGACATGATTTGATGCCTTCCTAGACTAGAAACTCTACTTTTATCTTGTGATTCAATAGTTGATTGATAGATAAGAGATTTATTATCAAACTAGGGACATATAGTACCTTTGTGAGAACACAACATCTTGTCTTGAGAGGAATGGTGACACATCCAATTTATTCTACAATGTACTCTTTATCATCATTAATTTGAACTTGGTCTCCAATTGGTTGAGTTGTTAGTGAATTAAAGATTTCCTTACATCCAGTCTTGTGATTGCTAGCACTAGAGTCTATTAACCAAACTTTGCTCACTACTATCGAGGTTTGGGGGACTAGTACAAGGTCATCATGGGATCAATATGTTGCTTCTTCTACTGATTCATCATCAAATGAATTCTCCTCTTGATTTTATGCTCATACATGCCCTTTCTACTTCTATTATTGAGGATGTATTTCATATTTATTTGAATCTTTTTTACTTGAAGAGCCCTTTTAACTAGATTGGTCTTAAACCAATGCATTATACTAGTAATGATAAGTAGCGTGCATGTGGGTTTTGAAAATGTAACACCAATGCTTTAGATTTTTAGTCTTCTATTTTTGTGGTTACTTCTAAGATCCCTTCTTGAATTTTAGACCTCATTGCTTGGAGATCAAGGCTTTCTCCTAAAATTCTTCATGCATAGACTGAATTACTTTCTCTTGTTGAAGAAAATTGACTAGTTATTTGAAAGACACTACTTTCTTGGTCATGTTGAGTGTTGTAACAAATGTGAAAAACTAAGATGGGAGAGCTCTTAGTGTGATCAAAACAAACATCTTATCCATGATCTTTTCTCCAAGCATAACAAGTTTTGCTTGCACTTATGTAACCTACCATAAGAACTCTTCAACCTTTTTGCCTGAGTTCATACTTAGTATATGAAGAAGAGACTATGAATGTAAGATTTTGGTCTACTTATTTACCTCATAGATTATGGACAAAATGTCCCATGCCTCTTTCAATGTCTGTGCATCATGTATAAGTGGTTGAACTTCATTAGTAATACTAAGAGTTATCAGCATGAGCATTTTCACATCTAACTTATCAAACTTCTTTTGTTCATCAAGTTTGGTAAAATGGGTCACTGTTCCAGTGATGATGCCCCATAATTATTCAAATTAAATAATCATCTGCATCTTCATCTTCCAAGCAAAAAAATTTAGCCCTTTAAAGATCTAGGCATATGATAGTAACAACTTGGTTGTAGACATATTTTTGTGTTTCCTTACTTTATTTTTGTAAGAAAATACAAACCAAAACAATAATTTATTGCTTAAAAGTTTCAAAAAAATTATAATTTTTATTTATTTACAAATATGTGTACCTTTTTAAAGGTTTGACAAAAGTTTTCATTACAACTTTTGAGATTTATATCAAGATTTGGGCTACTATCATAGGCTTTCAACACTTCAAGATTTAGACATTCCCATGTCGTAGGATCTTTAGGATCTCCAAGTTTTTCCATATGCTTTCCATGTTCCAAGCTTGATTGTATGTTTAATGGATGAAACTTCACTGTAGCTTTCTTTGGGTGTGGTGATGCAGCTATGGATCTTACTATCCACTTCTCTCCATAGATTTGCTCCACTTTTGGTGGCATCAAGTCTTTCCCAAGCAATTATTACATAGGCATTGATCACCTTCAAGCTTGTCATTGATATTTTACACATAGGTCATGGCTCTACACTTTATCCTAGGATTCATACACTCCTTTGTAGATTTCTTCATCCCAGGAATGTGATGCACTTTTTTTGCTGCTTTGATACTAGAGTGAGAGATAAATTCAAAATTTGATGATATTGAAATGTAATCCCAAAGGGAAATATATATAGTGTCCGATATAATCAATTACAAACAACTAATGATAACTACCTAAAACTACCTCTACATGGTCTATGCCAATGTATACAACTATAAACAATGTAATAGTTAACTAATTATGCCAACATGTACTAGCTTAATTAAATTAGAGCATGTTTTATCTAAGTTTTGTAATTAATTGGCTAGCTATAGATCTATTTATCACCCTTATGTTTATCAATTTTTATAATTTTAACTCTATCTCACCATAGAAGGATGCATATCCAATTTAAGTTTGAAAATTTGGTGAACATGATCTTTGAGCTCAAAACACTAGGTGGTTTAGGGTTTTATATTTATTACTTTCTTGATTGTTCTATGTTTCTAAAGATTTTGAATTTTTCATTTGTAAAAGTAATGGAAATTGTTAATCAAAAACCCCAATTTCAAATGGAAGATAAAGAAGCATTGATCACTCATGTCAATAATAAAAAGAGCTTAACGAATGTATTTTTATATGTTACTAGAGATAAAATAAGTAAGCATGATAAGCTTGAGAATTCTTCACCTCTTAACATGTATTACAATTGATTCCATACGATTAACTCTAACTACATCTAGTGCACGTATATATTATGTCTTCAAACATTTGTTTCCTATAATTAATATTACTACATGTACCATGGTTCTAACAAGTGCTTCATTTAAAATACTAGTTATAAAGCCTATTGTAGACATCCAATTCCTAACACCATTATTGTTGAAACTGTCAATCTTTCTCAAATTTTAGTCAAATGCATATTTTAGGTCAAAATACATAAAATTTCCTAAATGGTTTAAACATGTCACTTACAAGTGCCAGTTTAGGTCAAATTATCCCTAAATAGGTAAATACATTTTATGGGCCAGCTAACTTTGATTAGATCATTTTGAGTCAAAATGACAATTTTGCCATTTAGTGCTCTAGATCACTCTTTTCTTTGAATTCATTGGTACACATCATGTACCTTTGTTATTTGGTATTGGAAACATCCTAAATGGGAATACAACTCCAATGCATTTATCATCACCTTATAGTTCCTTTCCAATAAAATTATGACCCAATAATATAACTTTCTGACCGTTTTGGTTAATTGAGGGCCAATTTTCAAATAGATGCATAAATGTTGATTAACCTTGATTAATTCTAATTAATCCAAGTTAGTGGCTTAAGTGGATTTTCATTGATAGACTAGTTTAGTGATTTGGAATCATGATCCTAGGTTTTATGTAGTGTTCTTGAAGCATTGGAGGAGATTACCACCATTGTTTACAAATACAAGGATGCTTGATCAAGGTAGAACATGTTTTTGAGCCACATGGGTATGGTGCATCCATTTGGGAAGGTAATATGGTGTTGCTTTCTTTTATTTGTTTCTTGTTATCCTTTGTAATTCCCATAGGAATAAATAGGCTTGGTTAGTTATTTACTCATGTTTCATCATTTATGGACTAATGCTTGACTAAATTGATTTATAATCCTCTCTACATCCTTGCACACCTAGTGGGACAAGATGCATCTCACACCTAAAAAATATCACTTTGTAACTCTAAAATATCCATTTGCACCTTTAAAACTCTTGCAAGTTGATTTTCTAACTTTATTTTGCCATTTTTATTTGCCACAATTTTACATAGTAACCAACATCAATAATAATACTAGCATTGGTTACCTGCTTAACCAACATTAGTTATCAAAACCAACATCACTTAGATCTTGGTTAGCTAGAGTAACCGACATCAATCACTATGTTTTTTAAAAAACACATACCCGAGAGCTACTTTTTTAAAGTTCATTGTTTCAAAATAAAAGGAGCTTCAAAGATAAAGGACATGATGACATTTTTTCTACAGGAACAAGATTTTACTTTGATAAAAACATGTTTAAATCACCTCTTGCATTCTTAAAAATCAATTAGGAACTTTGTTTTGGTGAATGTTTTCAAAGTTTGCAACTAAGACCAAGGGGTCAAATGAACACCACAAAATATTTCATTTTGGGTTGAAAATTAAACACACTTAACATTTCTTATTTTCAATAGTTGTTTGAATGAAAATTTTGTTTGGGAAAAAGAGGAATATTACATGTATGATCTTCCATTTGTCCCCTATAGGGAACCCTTGGAATCAAAAGTACCATTCCTATTACAAATAGCCCAGTCCAAGGCTTAGAAAGAATTTCATCTAAATCACTCCCTAAAAACTCATCAAAGTTTGGGTGTTCTTGAAAATGACCTTAAAGTCTTTCTATTTTATGCTTTCTTTATTTTTGAGAAAACTTGTCTTGTGAGGTGGGGCATCATTACATCTGACAAATTCTTTAGGGAAGCTTTATCCCTAGGTTTCACCCATTAGCATTTACTTCATTTGACTATTTTAGAGTTGCACATGGGACATATCTGCATTTGGACATCACACTACACTAAGTTAACAGTAAGATGTAGTGGTTATAAAAAGGACTAGACATTTTTACATCTATCTAATGATGTGGTCACCCAATTTTCATGATTTTATTTTGCATCATTTGGTGTGAAAGTCATTATGCAATTGATTCCCTTAAAATGATAAAAAAAGCTTGCTAGTTTAGTAGACCCCACTTTGCCATACCTTGTCAGTTTAGACTTAAGATGTTTATCTTTTGTCATTAGCTTACTTGTTCTTGATTTATGTCTAAAACTACTTGTTAACTCAATGAACTTAATCAAAACACATTGTCCTAAATTTTCTTGAGCAAGGGAGGCATTATGCTATCCAAATGGAAAATTCATCTTTTCCTTGTTCAAATTGTTGTCAAAAGCTTTGTGTCATGTCATCCACTTTGGCACAGCCATGTTTTCTAATTGAGTCTACATCTTTTACCCAATTTTATTAAATCCTTAATCTATAATCCACATCTGAAATTGAACATTTTTGAGTTTTAAGGGTTGATGTGTCAAAGTGGGATCACCATTTTTGCACTAAGCTTGTCTTAACATGGGTTCAATTATACATTTAGATTGAAGGTCATCTATTAAGACTCAAAATAACATTATCATCTTGATGGACTCAAGCCATCTTGTGTATCACTCATGCTTTGACTTCTAGAACATATTTTATCCTACTAGAATCATGTGGATACATTGTGCTGCCTATTTGGTCCTAACTTTATACATAGTGATTCATGTATGTTTTTATGTCTTGAGTTGCTTAGTTCATTTTGTCTCCTTCTTAATATAGAGATCTTTCCTCTAAACATCTAGGGTTAACTTGTTAAAGTTGAAGCTAACTATTGTAGTCTGGGTGTATCACAAATATCTAGGCTTTGGTGTAGTATTTTTCACCTTGGGTATTTGAGTTACCTTACTCTCTTTTGATTTATATGATTTCAAATTTACTAGAGGTTGAGTAAAATCATGAACCAAATATTCTAAAATTGTGCATGGTTTTAAACCACCCTCCCTTATAATCTCATTGGTACCTTGGTAGTTTATTTGAAAGAGAGACAAAACATACTTTGATTTGTTGCCAAACAATGGTCCAAATTTAGTCAATACAAAGAAAAACTCTTTTTAGACATGACTCAAAGGTTCACTTGTAGTGGGGCCTCTTATGGCCGCAGTTATGAGGATGATCAATTTTATGATGGTTAAGATAACCCTAATTTTTTTTATGATGTCCCCATAACATTAGGAATCAAACATGATTAAAATAAATATCAACCCCAACCAGATCAAGATGAATCCCTTCTTAGATTGATATAATCAGGTGCTAGACTACCTTCTAAATTTCCTATAGAACAATTCCATACCTTAGTTAGAGAAGGAGAAAAATGATGGCAAGAGCAAGATTTTGCACAAATATAAATACCTTCTTCCTCTAACAAAGGAAAGGAAATACAAATAGAGTCAAAACCCACAAATCCAGATCTTCTATCTAAGATCAAGATAATAAGTCAATGATATGTAGATTAACTTATCATAGACTTAATCGAATCTCTAGTTGCTACTTCAATTCACAATAATGCTTTGAAAGAACATGGAGATATGGTTGAAAGTATGTAACAAGTATTGGATGAGAACATTACCATAGTGGATCAAGGAAATCTAAATAGATATTTAAAGTCATAAGAGACCTTACAAGATGCTCCATTTGACATAAAACATATGTTTTTCAATCATCAAGAACCTCTTGTTACTTTACAAACTCAAAAACCTAAAAATTTAGTCCAAATTGAGAAAATCCCTCAAGACTATTTGGCTACTTATTTTAAACCAATATAAAGAATGGTAAATAAACATAGAAAATTAAAAAATCAATGAAATGTGAAACATCTAAATTTAGGGAATGTTTTATAATCCAAGAATTAGTGACCTATGTTCTCAACTAAAGTAGCAAATCAAAACAAAATCATGGATCAAAAGGTAGACTCTCCCTATAGATCCACACAAAACTAGGGGCACATTCCACCCCAATAGCAAGAGAACTAGGGGCACATTCCACTCCAACAACAACAAAACCAGGGGCAGGGGCACATTCCACCCCAACATCAACAAAACTAGGGGCACATTTCACCCCAACAATAACAAAACGAGGGGCACATTCCACCCCAAAAACATCTTATTCAATCCATAAATGCACTAAACATTCAAAAATAGAATTCTATGAAGTAAATTGTCCAAAGATTGGAGATGAATAATAGAGTCAAAAAGTACAAATTTTATGAGATATGCCCATATCCATTTGACTTATCTATTCTCCAAAACCCCTTTATACCTTGTTTTGAGACACCCAAATTTGATAAATATGAAGGAAAAGGAGATCCACATTAACACATACAAGCATTCTTTATTTTCGGTTGAGAGGTTGCTTATAGTAGCGAGTACTTATTGTGACTATTTTTGTGAAGCTTCGTAGGACAAGATCTTGATTAGATATTTAAACTACACAAGGGATCAGTTGTGGATTGGAATGACTTATCAAAAACATTTGTTAATCATTTCTCATACAACATAGAATATAAATTAACCATTGTTGACTTATATAAATCCAAGCAACATGATGGGGAAATTTTCTCTGCATATTTGTAAAGGTGGCAAGCATTGGTGGGCTGCTTTCAACACAATTTACTAAACAAACAATTTGCTGATATCTTTCCAAATAATTTGCATCCTAAAGTTGTGCATAATCTATGGTTAGCTTATGCTAACTCATTTGAATAAATTATTGACATATGAGTGCAAATTGAGAAGGCTCTTATTGCTAAAGGCCTTGTTGAGATTTTTGTGCAACATCAAGTGAATTATTAGACTAAAATATTATCTCAAATAGTTATTTAGGATAATCCTAGGGGATTTATTAAAAATAAGAACATGGTTAGAAATATGGTGACAGAAACAAGACATGTAAAAATGGTATAGGTTATGCCTCCTCCAAATGTACAATTAACTCACTCACACGCACTACCTACTTTATAAAGACAACCTCCATGAAAGACATTTCATCAAAATTTTAGAGTCTCTAACAAGTTAGTAGAATTGGTTCAAACAGCATTACAAAAGCTCATTGTAGCTAATTTAATTATATGGCTAGTATCAAGGCCATTTCCTAAAAATCAGCTGAAACCAGATTGGTACAAAGAAAATGAATGGTGTAACATTCATCATATTTCTGGTCATGGTGCATATCATTGCATTTAATTATGACATATTATTGAGCACTTTATTGAAAATGGTGATCTAGAAATTAAGTTGGCCCCTAATTCAAAGACAAATCAGGATATTAGAATCTATAAAGATCCCTTTCCTCGACATGATTCACCAACACCAAGAAACAATCAAAATAGTCACAATCAAGGACAGAGGTAGAATCATAACTAAAAAATAGGTTATAATCATAATGATCTAGATATAGATCATAATGACCACACTAATAATGTGGCTTATAAAAATGTACCTTATGACTATAATAACATTGTGGGATGCATTTGTGCAACCCACATTGCCACTGTTACTGTGTAGCTGCGTGGCCAATCTCATGTTCCTTACAACACAAGGCCCATCATTATATTATTATTTCCCTCTCCCCTAGTAATACCATTTCGAGTTCAAATCACCATGTTTGTACTCCATTTGCATAGGTTACTAATCCTGAACAATAGTACCTTTCTTATAAATGCTCCTCAACAACCCAAATTTGTCACAATACTATTAGACACCCATGAGTTACCATTTAGGGCCCTTCATGCATTTATTTCCATAAACCCAATGAGAAAATTGTGGCAATGGTTTCAAAGCCAAATACTATCCTAATAAAGACTAAACTAGTTCAATCCATAGTTCAAAGACCTTATAGTTTAACAGATCAATTAGATAAAACCCCTATACAAATTTTGATATTAGAACTCTTACGGACATCTGATGTCCATATAACCATCTTCAAAAAACTTTTAAAATAGGTTATTGTGCCTAATGATATAAACCTTGATCAGTTCCAGAACCTAGTTGGACATTTGTATTTATTTTGGCAAATCACATTTGATCAGAAGGACATTCCACCCTTGGACCAAACCATAATAACCCACTATACATTTAGATAATAATTGTAAATCACAAGATCAAGTAGGTTATTATAGATAATGGTTTAGGGCTGAACATCGTATATCTTAAATTGGTGTGATGATTGGGCTACATGGATAAAGACATTCATCCAAAAACTATTATAATCAAGGCTTACAACAACACTGAGATGGAGTCATTTGGTACAATTTGGTTGCCAATCATGGTTGGTTCTATTTCTCATCACAAATTATTCCATATTGTGGACATTGATATTCCTAATAACATACTTCTTGGTCATCTTTAGATCCATGAAGTACAGGTAGTTCCATCTACTCTTCACCAATGCCTTAAGTTTTCCCATGATGGGATCAAGGTTACTATTCCCACTGATCAACAACCATACCAATACTACAAACATCTTGAAGTAGAGTTTCATAATTATAAATATTTCCTAGGTTTTGAATTCATTCCAAAGAAGAATAAAGACATCATTTCTCATCCATCTCTATCTAATTATATAGACCGAGGTGATCTAGCCTCCACTTCAACTTATCCATTTCTTGCAGGTCTAGCCAAACAAGTTATTATTAAAGATGCATGTATTTACATGTACCATCTAAAGGGCATCCTCCATATTAAAAAATTATGAAAATACCTTAAAACATTTGGTAATCCTAAAAATTCCTAAACTCCTAACAAACCTGATTAGATTTGGCAACCAAAGAAGAAGAAATCAAAACCTCTTATGGTTTTTGTAACTACAATTACACCAAATAAAAATCAAGAGGATTTTACTGAGGGAGATTGGTTATATTTTAAATGCCTTGCAGGTTTTTTTATATAATCTAAAAGATCCTATACCTTATAGGATAATGAATCATCTTGACTATATAGGGAAAAGCCTTGGTCCATAGGCATAAGAATTTTTAGAACCCTTATCAGTTGGATTTATCAACTATAATCATGGTCTTAGATTTCAACCACTAGAGGATGACCTTATGACATTTAATACTGATTCTTCCAAAGTGAATAGTAAGGAGACTCTTAGTAGTGACACAATGTCACATTATAGTCTTTTTTATGAGCTTGCTGATTTAGATTTGTTTTATTCAAAAGCCATATTGACCATAATACCTATTAGAGCTTCCCATCCTAAAGCAAAAACCCATCCTAGTGGTGCTTCCCTTCCTAAAGTAGGAAACTATATCTTTATCATTAGTGCTTCCCATCCTAAAGTAAACCCTCACTATAACTTTGTCATCCTAAACTCATAAATTGGGATCAACAAAATTTTGTCATATGCCTCGATCAATTCCTAAATGAAAAATCAATTTTTAGAATAGATGGGCCTACAAGATGCATTCCCCATTAGTGATCATAAGCAGGGTTTTGATTTTTCATTGAATTCTTCTACCTACTTTAGAGAGCAGGCAAACCTTTTTGGTCATAATAAAGAACAAACATCAAGATCTTCAAGTGAAAACCTCTTTGAGGCACTTGTTGATCAGTGAAAAAGTAAAGAAAAGGATAAGCCTTTGAATGAAAACATGTTTCAGGAACTCCCATGTGGGAAAGTTGCTCATCCCCTCAAGACATAGAAATTTCATCTAGCCCAAGTTCCATAGCTAGTACACGCATCTCTTTAGAATAACATAAATTGTTTGAGAATCTTGCTCCTGAGTTTCTAGAGGTTTTTGCCAATTGGACTTTACCTGAGAAGGAATATTATGATTCTTCATATTATCCATATCTTTGGGAAGAACAAAAAGAAGATGAAGTAGAAGATCATGACCATATATTGCATATAATTCTAGAAGATAGATCCGCACTCCTTATGGAGAGCACAATAGAAGTGAATTTAGGAACCCACAAGGATCCCAAAATTGTTTATCTTGGAGCTTCCCTTACTAAATCAGAACATGGACATATTATATCCATTCTTAAGGATTATATATACATCTTTGCATGGGCATATTCTGACATGCCAGGCCTAGAACAAGATTTACTTGTGCATCATCTTGTTCACCATGATGCTAAACCAGTCAGGCAAATTTTGAGAAAGATGCATCCACACATTGCCCTTATGGTTAAGTCTGAGCTAGAAAAGTTTTTAGGAGCCAATTTTATCAGACCACTGGACTACTCTAAATGGATTTCTAACATAGTTTTAGTCAGTAGAGACCCCAAGCATACATGTTCATAATTTTTTTTTGATATCAACAAAGCATACCCCAAAGATGAATTTCTTCTACCCAACATCAACATAATTGTCATCTCAAGTACTAGGTATGAGATGATATCCTTAATGGATAGATTTTTTGGTTACAATCAGATCAAGATAGCCCCTGAAGATTATCACAAGACCACATTCACCACTCTATAGGGGGAATTATATTACCAAGTCATGCCATTTGGTTTGAATAATATTGGAGCCACATATAAGCATGTAATGTCTATCATCTTCCATGACATGATGCATGACATTATTGAGGACAATGTTGATGATAGACTATCAAAATGAGGAATAAGAGAGGGACACCTTATCATTTTATAAAGAATATTTGAGAGGCTTCAAGCATATAAATTCCACTTGAATCCTAATAAATATGTCTTTGGATTCACATCAAGAAAATTTCTAGGGTTCATTATATCACAATGAGGGATTAAAGTCAACCCTGCCAAGGTCACCGCTATTATGGAAATGCCTCTACCAAAAATCTTAAATAGTTGTGAGGTCTACAAGGCAAGATCTGGTCTATACGTAGGTTCATTTCTTAATTGGCAGATAAGTGCCACCCAATTACCCACCTATTGAGGAAAGGGGTAACATTTCAGTGGGATGAAGATTCTTAGATATAATTTGTAAATCTTAAAACATACTTGGTCAATCCACTAGTTTTACCACCTACGACACAAGGAAGGTCATTACTTCTTTATATACCAAGCACAAAACATGCACTAGGGGCATATTTAGTCGAGCATGATGACCATGGTAAGGAAAACATAGTTTATTGTTTAAGCCACACATTAGTAGCCTATGAACATAATTATATGCCTATTGAGAAGGCATCTTTAGCTATGGTGTTTACCACTCAAAAATTGTGACATTATATGCTATATAACAAAACTATTATTATCACCAATGTTGATCCTCTTAAGTTTCTTTTATCTAAAACAACTCTTCAAGGACACATGGCTAAATGGATTATGATCCTCAGTGATTCTGATATTGAGTATAAAAATTAGAAGGTAATGAAAGGCCATGTTCTTGCAGATCAACCTACAGAAGCTCCTATTATGGCCACTCAACCCCTCAACTTTGACCTTTCAAATGATTCTATCATGATGATATAACAAGCATCACAGGAACCTTAATAGTGTATAGTCTATTTTGATGTATCTTTCACATCTTGAGGGTCTAGAGCTAGCATATTGTTGATCACACAATAGGGGGATTTGATCCCTAATGAATTCTATATACAATTTTAATGTACAAACAATATGGTTGAATAGGAGGCATTGGTTTTAAGTCTCCATCTAGACCTATAATGGGATATTCAAAGCTTAAAGGTCTATGGAGATTCATCGCTAATCACAAATTAGACAACTGATCAGTATCAAACAAGAGATGACAAGCTTGTTCCTTATAAGCAAATTGTCGATAATCTCAAAACATATTTTAAATCTCTATTGTTTGAGCATGTTATGTGAGTCAACAATAGATCCATTCTTGATTTAAAATCTTCTTCAGCTAACACATATTATATTAGATTGATAGAAAATATGAAGCTTTGTTGATTCTAATCCCTTTCCTGAGCTACCATGGTACCAAGATTTTTATAACTATTTCCATAGCGATTTATTTCCTTCCAACCTTTCCAACAACCAATAAAAACTATTCCTTCATCACATAACACATTATGTCCTCCTTGGAAACATACTTTATTGAAAAGGCTATGACGGAATGCTTCTTCATTGTTTATCTTTGGGAGAATCTAAGCTGACATTAATGGAGGTTCATGAAGGCATGTGTGAGGCCCATACCAATGGTGTAGTCCTAGAAAAGAAACTTCTTAGAATAGGCTATTATTAGCCCAAGATGGAGATAGATGCTTGTAATTATGTAAAGAAGTTTGTTCCTTGTGAGAAACATGGTAACTTGATACATGTACCTTCCTTACCCTTGTAGCTAATTACAACATCATGACCATTCTCAACATGTGGTCTTCATCTCATTGGGAAAATTAACCCAACATATTTAAATGGCCGTAAGCACATTTTGACTACAATTGATTACTTTACCAAGTGGATTGAGGCTATTCCTCTCACTTATGTTACAAGGAAATAAATAGCCAAATTCATTCATTATCATATCATCTATTAATATGGCATCCTAGCTTGTATTATATCTGATAATGGTAGATCCTTTATAAACCAAGATGTGAAATATTTTTGTGAAAAATTCAAGATCAAGCACAAGAAATCCTCTCCATAAACTTGTAAGGAAATGGATAAGCTAAGGCATCAAATAAAACCTTTCTATTCATCTTAAAAAATATTATGAGTGATACCAGTCACAATTGGCATTTGTAACTTTTTCCTACCCTCTGGGCTTATATAACCAATCATCGCACCGCAACTAGAGCTACTCTATACTCTATTTTCTTTGGAACTAAAGCTATCATTTTGTTCACGATTTAGATCTCATTATTAAGAATATCACTAGAGCACATTGAAGATGATGAAGACTATAGAGCCTCAAGGCTACAAGAACTAAAATTTCTTGATGGTAAGCATTTTGATGCCCTAGAAAACTTGTAGGCCAATTAGAATAGATTATGAAGAAGCTACAACAAACACATTCTCTATTGAGAATTTGAGATTGGTGACTTAGTTATAAAATAAAACTAGAAGAACATTAATGATAATCCCAAAAATAAAGACCAGTTTTAGCCTAATTGGTTAGGACCATATATTGTCATAGAAAACTATGGATCAAGAGCGTACCAACTGGCTAAACCTAATGGTGAATAACTTTCAGAGCCCATGAACATAGTAAATCTTAAGAGATTATACACATGAATAACTTTGAACCATTATATATAAGACCCCTAACATGGGGGAAACTTGTGTTTTCATAATTTTATCCTACCCTTTTATCTTACCTTGAACACATTTTATACAACCCTGGTCCACTTTTCATGAATCCTACCAATAAAGGCTTTGAAACCTTGGCACTCTGAACACATTCTTCATCCCATTCTGTATTTCTCTATTCAATAGTCATATTCTTTGTTATGTCTAAGGCATGTTATAAGATTGATTTTTTTTCCCTTTACCAATTATGATCTTGATTATGTCTGACAAATATTATGGACATCTTCAATAGTAGTTCTACAAATTAGTTCAACGATGACCATCTGATATTGATGTAGGAGCATCTACATATATATTGGCAAGATGTGGTTACGTTGGGATGATTGAATTCAAATTCTTGTTTCCCTCCAAATTGTGTTTAGATTTCAAACTTTTACCTTGAGAGTAAATGTAATTGTCAAAAGTGAAAAGCGAAAAGGTAAAATTAGGTAAGAGAATATCCATGTTGGAATCCAATCTTGGCTTAAAGAGAAAATGAGGGGAGTGGTTGAAATATTTCAACCATAAGATATTAGTCTTCTCCAAATTAGTATATTGTTAAAAATTAAAAACTGTGTTTTGTCTTGAGCCCAAGATTGGGCATAGAAGTTAGAGAGAAGATTATTTAAAAACAAAAAAAGTAAGATATGCATGAGAAGTATGAGAGGGATGTAGAGGAGAGGAAGGACAGAGAGAAAAGGACCTCTCATTCAAGGCAAAAGATACAAGAAGAGGAGAGGATCTCAAAGGATGTAAGAATGAAGGAGAAAGAGAAGTTACAAGTGGAGTTCAAGAATAAGCATGGATGTGTCTATGAATGTTTCATAAGCCTTTAATCAATGAACATTATTTTAAGT
Organism: Torreya grandis; assembly: GCA_037957365.1. NCBI lineage: Eukaryota > Viridiplantae > Streptophyta > Pinopsida > Cupressales > Taxaceae > Torreya > Torreya grandis. The sequence continues at coordinate 692,602 of JARHVA010005758.1, forward strand.
AATTCTACTTGAAGAGGAAAGAACAGAAGTTTGATTTCCATGATTATGTTGTGGTTTCCTTTATAGAATTTTGGCTTCAATAGTAACAGGCCTATGTATGTATATGATGGTTCTCTATAGAACATTAACAAAGACTGGTTATCTTGTATGTTGGGAACAAGTTGAAACTAGTATTATGTGACCAAGAGGTCTTAAGGAACTTTGAATACTATAAGAATCCTAAACAGGGTCTAAACAGGGTACTTAGACATACAAACCTACAACCCACTGTCCAAGGTAAATTCACATGTAAATGTTTACATGAAGTTTGTAATGACATAGAGATAGGTCTAGAAGGAAAATATAAACTTAAGAGAAGAAGAAAAAGGCTTTAGAAACTCCTTTGACATCTTAAGACCCCAACAGTTGGCTCTTGGGCCTGTAGATGACAAAGTACAAGCAAAGATAAAAAATTGCATGTTTTGCATAGTAGATGGATTGATAAGCTCATCCTTTGATATGAGAATATGAATTGGGAAGTAATTTAAGATATTGACATGTTTATACATTATCTTGAAAGCCTATTGACCCTCAAAATTGAGAAAGAAATCATGAACCCTGTTGACTGTCATGCATATACAGTCAAAGACAACTGAGATGTTAAGCATTAGAAAACATAAGAGGTTGGTATGATCTAGGGATGATTGGAGAAGGTGTAGGGTATTAAGACAGACCCTAATAAATTAATTGGAACCCTTGAATTATGATAAAACAAGCCCAGTTACATCTAACATGCTCTCGGCCTGTGCAAGTTCTTAGAAAGCCTTAAAACTAGGATTTGTCCTTTAAAATGAGTTTCAACTCTTGAAAATTCTTGAAATTTTTCAATCCGATCCTTGATGATGTTCACCAACTATTTTAAGTGGTTTCAAGGTGATACAGTATGGATAAATATGGAAAAAGTCAATTGCAAAGTGAGTCCTAGGTGCATGTAAAGAGAAGAGAATAGACCAATATAGGAAAAGTGGGTTTCTCCAAAGAAGTGCACTAAAAAACATTTGATTCCCCTATAATAAGGTAATTGGTATCTTGAATGATGCTTGGTTTGATTATAAAGTCTGTACTTTACTCTGGATAAGGATATTTGCTCAAAAGAAGGGCTAATTAGAGCATGGCTTAAAGAAGAAAGTACAATTTTGTACAAAGTAACCTCATGAGATTCTCCAGTATGTTACAGAAGGGCTTAATGGGTATCTATAAGTGTTTTTAAATTCATGATTGAGCTAAACTACAAAAATTTATGGCCAATAAATAGAGGAAACATGGATAAAGGATGATATCACAGTTGATAGGTAAAGGAAGAGTTTTAAGTTTTCCACTAAAGGAATGATTGATTTGAATGCTTCGTATATATATGTTAAAATGTATGGAACACATCTAGAAGAAGTTAGATCACAAGGTGATGGTTACATCATATATAGTTTCAAACAGGTAAACAATTGCATCTTCTCAGTACAAGTATTTACTAATTTCTTATTTTATCAAGAACCTTATTCTTGCCAATTTGAGAGCATGGGCCATTGTAGTTGATTAGCTATCTTATTAGAACCTCTACTCTTAGGACATGCATCTCCTTAACTAGATGGTCCCACCTTGTGTATATTTCATCCCAAAACACTAAAAACATTAGAAATACTTTGAAAATAACAAATGCATCAGAACATTATCCACAAAAGAACAAAAACATTGTCTCATGCTTCTATACATTTGTACATTCCGATCCCACGCTCTCGCCATTTTATAGTCAACTATTAAGTTTAAATTATTTTGCCATTTTGTAAGCACAAACACACCAGTTCATTTCATCTTGTTCCATGCACTTGCAATTTTACAAGATCATTCTTTCTCATTTCATCAGCTTATTATTTTCCAGACCATTCTCATTTGTTTTTTATATCTTCCATTTATTCTATAGCATTAATCATGTTGGTTTGATCATCATTTCTCTTCTATCCTATTTCCTAAGAGAACTACATCTGGCCTAAAGTTCATGTTGGAACATACATTCATGGAGCTATGTAGGCAACATCCACTTATCTTATACATCTAGAGTCAGCTAAGCCAACCCCCTCCTTTCCTTCTCTTCCCCCATTTCTTCTATCATTATTACACTTTAATTAGAGAATAATTTTCATGTCATTGTTCATTGTTATGATGTGGTAGAAAGTAACACCTCTACCACACATGCATGATTAGTTATCTTTAAACTGCCCTAGCTTAGTTTTTGTTTGTGTGTCTTTATTTGAGTTTTATTGGTGTTTTGATGTTTTTTATTGGTGTTTTTATATGCTTTCACACCTCCCTTTTTATTTTCTTCTCCTTTCCTCTTTTTATTACTTCTTGTCTCATCTTGGTCTTGTGTATCTTTTTGCTTCTCTCTTTTATGTTTTAGAACATATTCATGATTCACATGACTCTCTAGTGTTTATATCTTAATCCTATATTATTACAATATTCTTGGACCATTTTGTTTATTTGATCTTTGTTGGTATCTTTCTTTTCTATTTGATTTTGTTTTTTTCTTTTGTGTTCAAGAATGCCTTAATGGTTCACATGGATTTTGATTATTCATATCTTGGTCTCATTCATTAAGATGTTTTTTCCTTTTAAACATTTTTGTTCCTACATAATTATTGATAGATAATATCTTGTTTTCAAGTTATGTTAATTTAGGTTTATGTTTTTCTTTGTCTTTTGTTTTTTTGTTTAAATTTAAATCACTCTAACTCTAGTTTTGGTCATTATTTTACCATTATCCTTAGTTATAGATATTCGCATTTGAACTAGCTTAGCGCAATTGGAATTTTATGTCACTCTAAATTATTCATACTTATGATGCTTAATTTATATTTTTAAAGCAATCACTTCGTCCTCAGGTCTCAACGTCTAAACATCAACATCAACGCCAATGAATGATTCTCAAGAACACTTTGTAAAACCTAGGCTTATGATATGGAATTAGGCTACTAGGTAACATGAATTTTAACACTTAACCCTATGCTTAGACTTTCATCTCTTTATATTAATTTTGAGTTTAACCAATTATTCATCATTTTTCATCATTCCTCATTCCATTCTCCCCCAAACTTGGGTGAACGACATTAGACTAAAGTTCATGTTGGAACATGAGTCCATGGAACTATGTAGGCAGCACTCAATTTCTCTTGAGGTCATCTCGGCTATCTCCATTCTTATTTTCATCTCTCTCATCAGTTTGTGAATTCTCATATGCTTGGTTTTATATCACTTTCTAAGCCATTACGCTATCACATGTACATTTGTGCTTACTCACTTTAACCTATCTTTTCAGTTATATCCTTGAGCTATTTTGACTACCAATTACCCATGTTGGGGCACAACATATAAATAATGTTTGAATCAAATTAGCTCTATAGGGGGAAAATCATTCTTTTTTCTTTATCAATGATCAAAATTTACCCTACTGGGGCAAAACTCACTTTAACCTATCTTTTCAGTTATATCCTTCAGCTATTTTTACTACCAATTACCCATGTTGGGGTACAACATATAAATCATGTTTAAATCAAATTAGCTCTATAGGGGAAAAATCATTCTTTTTTCTTTATCAATGATCAAAATTTACCCTACTGGGGTAAAACTATTTTATCATGATCACATCTACTCTACTGGAGTACTTATTATATTATCTTTAGAGACCATATTTTAGTGGTGCTTCCCTTAATAATGTAGAATGTTCTCCCCTTTCCTCTAATTCAAAGATATCTATATTAAATCCCATGATGACAATATTTTAGTGTTGAACTTGTCTCAGGATTGATTAATGCCATAAGTGCGCAGCTTGTACTCTCAAATTAAGTAAATTTACAATGTATCCATTACATTTATGGATTGAATATTTCCCATTCCCCCCATGTATGGGGCCTATTATACATCTAATTATATTCTGATCACTAATGGTAATCAAGTATGCAAGCATTAGCTCGTCTGGATGTGATCTATTCTATGGGTTAATTTCTTACTTTCCCTCTTTTTTCAAGAGTCCATCCTTCTCTTTCATCCTAGTATGTCCTCTTGAGGGGGCCTCATGGGTCTATTCCAATTTCTTCTTGACAACTCTTTTCTTTGAAAAGACGTTGCTTCACCTAAATGTCTCCCCATGCCCTCTCAAATAGGGGCAAAATGGAGACACCTAATTCCTAACACCATTTGTGTTGAAATTGTTTATCTTACTCAAATTGCACTCAAAGACATATTTTAGGTCAAAATCCATAAAATTCCCTAAATGGTTAAAACTTATCACTTACAAGTGTCACTTTAGGTCAAAGTATCCCTAAATAAGGCAATGCATTTTATGGGCCAACTAACTTTGATTAGATCATTTTGAGTCAAAATGACAATTTTTCCATTCAGTGCTCTAGATCACTCTTTTTTTTGTTTCATTTGTAAACATCACATACCTTTGTTATTTTGTATTGGAAACATCCTAAATAGGAATATAGCTCCACCACATCTAACATCACCTTCTAGTTTCTTTCTAGTCAAATTACAACCCATTAATATGACTTTTTGACCATTTTGATTAATTGAGGGCCAATTTTCAAATAATTTCACAAATGTTGATTAACCTTGATTAAGGATAACTAATCCACATCAACAGCTTAAGTGGATTTTCCATGAGAGTTGTTAAATATTTATTTTTGAAAATTGATTCTTATTAACTGCATCATCAGGTGACATCATTTCTTGAGATGACATCCCTAGGCCATAAATGCCACAAATATTAGGATTATGGGTCACCCATGCATAGTTAATTCATTCCATGCCTCTTCAATTCCCATTCTTCCAAGGTCTTGATGAAGATAATTATGGATTTAATTCCAAATATTAAGATTATTCATGGCCACACATCTCAATCTTAAGATGGATGCTCGTAGTTGATCTTGACCAGTATCAACAATCTATAAATAGATAGGCCATGAACATCATTTCTAATCTATTTTTGGTGAAAGGTTATTATTCTCAAATATATTCAAAATCTTAAATATTGCAAAGTCATAATGTTAATTTATTTCCACAAGGTTTTGTATTTGATCATAGATTTTGCTTGAAATCTTCATTAATAGGCTAGTTTAGTGATTTAAAATCATGAGCCTAGGTCTTATGGAGTGTTATTGAAGCATTGGAGGATCTTACCACCATTTTTGACAAAAACAAGGATGCTTTATCAAGGGAGAACATGTTTTTGAGACACATGGGCATGGTGAATCCATTTTGGAAGGTAATATGGTGTTTCTTTCTTTCATTTATTTCTTGTTATCCTTTATAATTCCCATAGGAATAGTTAGGCTTCGTTAGTTATTTATTTGCACATGTTTCATCATTTATAGAATAATGATTGACTAACTTGCTTTTTAATACTCTCTACACCTATTACTACTCAAACCATGTTCACTTTCACTTTTGTGACTATTCATCTTACTAATATAAACACAATGGATTTACAGGTTAAACACTCCTTTGATTTATAAAGACCTTAGAGTATAAGGTTATAAATATTGAACAAAAGGATTTAAAACCTCTTAATGTGGTTAATTCTCAATATGTGATGGATAACCTTCTTGCACTTGAGATATCTTTGCACCCTTTTCCAACTAGTTTGTTTGCATCTAAGTTACCATTTTACGATGGAAAGGGTGATCATGAGAAGAATTTTATATATTTATACTTGACATGGATTTATCATTCCTCAAATTATAGGATTTTGTATAAATTATTTCCAAAAAGCCTAAAATATAATGTGTTAAGGTGGTTTTTTTATTTACCTCTCTAATTCGTAAAAACACTCACACCTCTTGTAGATAATTTTTTGAAAAAATTATCTATTAACATTATTGAAAAGGTTTATTATGCCCAAAATACAAAAATAAAATAAGGATATAATTAAGCTATCAATGAGTATGTATTGAGGTAAAAGATAATGTTGTCTAAAACATTGAATCATGTGGTAGATAAAGTACTTGAAGATAATTTAAAACAATGTTTTCTTGCTCCTTTGCATGATTCCATCATTTCCATCATTTTATAAATGTTTAAAACCTTTTATGACTTGTGGTATGTTGTTAAATACCATGAAATGAAACTTATCTCATTTAATAAACTTAAATATCTACATTCAATATCAAGTTTACAATCAAACCATGTTATAAAATAAAACTTTCTTATACTAAAAATTAAAAAATGACCATGGTCAATATAGTTTCAAAAAATCATAATAAGCTTGTTTTATCTAATGCACTAGGGATAAAATTTACATGCTTACCCAAATCTCATGCTTTATTACTCCTGCCGATAGTAGAGTGTCATCTTATATCTCTCTCCCATCCTATATAGGTTGATATGAGTTGTCATTGACCTAAAGATTATGCTAAAAATGCTTATTATGACTTTGAATAATGCCTTAGGCATTCTACAAATATATTTTGTACCTTAAAGCATATGATCCAATATTTCATTGATCACTAAAAGATTACATTTGATGATCTTTTAAATGAATCAAGTTCACAACCTAGTGATCACAAAAAATAGAAGATATTTGATAACCCTTTATAATACCATTATAATAATGATGTAGACATAAAAATGGTATGTAATGCACATCTTCTTCCATCACACTATAACAACCAACTACATGGGATAATTTGTACACATAGGAAGCATAAACTTCATATGCTTAAGAGAGATTCAATTAATTTTGATGACATTAATATTAAAGATGATGAATCTGATTTTAATTTTTTATTAATTTGAGCATACCTTGATCATCAACTTATACATAGTATTATGATTTGTAATGTCAAAAAAAAAAGGATTGCAATGTGACATTACTTATGCACTCGGTTATATTCATCACAATTTACATCCTTCTAACATATCAGTTAGGAGATTTGATGGGATCTTGCAATAAATTCTTGGTTAGATTGACTTAGCTTTAGAAGTTTATCCCACACATTTGGTTGCTACCTTTGCAGTTATACCTTCCACAAGTGTCTTTAATATGTTATTAGGACACCCTTTGATACATACTCTTCAAACATTACCTTATGCAGTGAATGAGTGTATTAAATACTTTCACCCTATGGGGTAATTATATTTTTTAAAGTTCCATATGAACATCCTATTGAAAAAGATAAATTTTTACACATGATATTAATTAACAATCCTACTAGGGATAATCCACCTAAAAAAGGTAAGAAATAGGCAATTCTATTTAGTAGAATGCCAATCCTTAAGAGACCATCGCATCATTTATATATAGTGGGTTCAACACAATCATAATCTACTACAAACCACATTGAGATACCTAGAACACATACACATGTTAATATCATTGTTGTTTAAAGTAAACAAAATAACACTCAATAATTATTTCCATGAATCCCTACTCCTATTACTCCTACTATGTTTCTATGACCACAAAGTCCCATTATACATAGACAAAGCTTTGTAAACAATACAATGACATAAATTGCACCTATACATGCTCCTCAACAATTCCAACAACTTATTACACCATGTTCATAGTGGGTAGATATATATGAGCTTCATTTATATTTAATCATCGGGTAATCTCTTCAAAATTACAAAAATAATGAAACAAATTAAAAAATTAAAAAATATAAAAATATTTTTTGTATCTAAATAGTTTATTGAATCCTTGGAATAGATATGTGTTACTTCAAATTTTATGGATAGAATATCAGTTACTTCTACACACACATTATTCACCCTCCTATTTGACTGTGATACACACATATATAAATACAAGATTTATGCACTTTTAGATGTTAGGATTTCCCTCTATTAACATCCCTAGGATGTTGGGGTCATCCACCTCTTTGATCATGATACATCCATGTTATTTCATTCTATTGTCACTTTACATTATAATTTTTGAGCTTATACACACAAGCCTTTATGCATGTTTATATATTCTATAATGGACTTGATATGATTTGAACTTGAAAATTTTTTATATCATAATTAATGCACAAGATACTATGATATTTTTATGTTGGTTGATTATGTTTCATTTTATTCACTTCCTTAGTTATTTTTCTTTGATTTTATCTTGTTTGTTGAGCATTTGAATATAATCCATTATTTTCAGCCTCCATGCCTTTAATTTATTTGTTGACATTTGAATACGTCATTACTTATTGTATGTTGAAATTTTAATATGTCAATACTATCTATATAGAAATTTGACTACATCATGTCCATTTAATTATACATCATTTGAACATTCTCCTTTTTTATAGTCTACTTGGACCATTTTTTTAAATTTGCCTTTAATTTCTCTCATGTGTGTGCTTGATTTATTTTTTCATCTTGTAATATTACTATCTAAATGTTTCCATGATATTTATCATACATCTTAGGCCTTGATGTGATCACATTCTATGCACATCAATGATACATTTGCTTGGACATGTTCTCCTTTATACTACATGGTTTATTCAAAGTTATATGTTTATCTTATCCATTTGAGGTGAGCTAACTATTAGATTATATAATCTGTAAAGCTATAGGAGGAATATTTTTGGGGCCATGTCATTGAGGGATCAATTCCAAACATTCAAAATTTTATATTTTGTGGGAGCATGTCATATAGGCATATATTGTACATGTTTATAGTCTCAAATTCAATGAGGGAATGTTTTAGAAACATGATCTCTACACTTACTCAATATTCAACATCTCCATATAACAACAAAGAAATGATTTTAAAAAATGTCTTCCACATTGAAAATTTTATTTATTTTTAATTTTAAATTATAGTGTGGGAATACTTTGGAATCATATTATCCAACTTACACAATTTTAAATTGGCCAAATTACATAGTTATATGATTGAGATACACATGTGTGGTATAATTGTATACGTTGGTACTATTATTACACATAATTTTAAAATGAGACATATCTAAGATCCATATGGTATATGATGTGTGCCTAATATTTCAAAATAGAATCAGTTTTAGAATTAGAACATTTTTAGGGACTATCAGCACCTACCAAGTTAGAATTTTATAGACTATATTGATATAATCTACAAAAATAGTTTCTTCAATGTTTTTATTTGTTCAGGTGATTAAATCAACCAATCTTTCCATGTTTATAGGTTATACTTGATTATATCATCCAAACTCACAAGTTTGATAGTGTGAGTTATCCTAGTTGACTAACACTCACTAGGTTATAAGTATGACTAGGTTTCATAGTTGATCTAGTCTCAACTACGAAGTGATAATCCATATTTATTCCAAGGTTATGGGCATGCGACCTCCTATCTATCTATCTATCTATCTATCTATCTATCTATCTATCTATCTATCTATCTATCTATCTATCTATCTATCTATCTCTCTATCTCTCTATCTATCTATCTATCTCTCTCCATTTATATGCTTAGATATATGTGCTTTAAAGATTCATATGTTTCATCATCTAAATTTTAGTGATTCATAATGATACATCTTTCAGATTAAATTTCCAAAAAAAAAATATGGTTGCGTCAATGCATATGTTTACTCATAAACCTTAATCTCTTTCACTTTCAATAATTCATTATTATAACATGCTCTTAGTTTTAGTTTAGTCACCAATAAATCACTTGAGTTAGACTTGAGCAAAGGTAAGGTTTGTTATATAAACACATGTACACATTCCCTTTATGCTATAAGTTTATTTAATTACTTAGGGAGGAATGTATATTATATTATGAACTATATAAAACCTCAATATTGTACACATGGAAAATTTAGACCTTGGTTGTTCCTCTTAGTTATAGACTTTTCCTTCTTTCATAAGTTTTACATTTATGCTCTTTTATGCCCTTTGGATTATGTCTTAGTCTATCTAGTGTTGCATTGATTATCCATGACTTTTAACTTTCCCAGAATACTAAGAACCTAATTATTTTAAACTTTTGTGAGTTCTAAAACTATATCTATTTTCCTACTCCATTGACATTTATATGCCAAGTAGACACCTACATCAACATAGGTGTCATGCTTTGACAATATGTCCAATGCCCTAAAGTCATCTAATTTTAAAATGAAATGTTTTGTAATGGTTAGCCTAGGTATTGTTATGCGAGATATTATCCAAATGTATTGGTATCAATATAATATCAGTTCCCATTCATTATGCACATATTATATACTAAGGCAACTTATCAAAAACATTATATTAATCACTCAAGTGAGCAAAGCTTCCTTCTTTTCTCCTATTTCCATACTAGTCATACGGATAACATATCTATAGGATGAAATTACTAAAGGATCAGACCAAGAGAAAATTTTCTAAGTTACAATCTAGGTCCATGTTGTATTTATCACATATTACATGATTCACAAATAAACCAACACATAGGAGATAAATACATAAGTCTAAGGCCCTCTTTAGATTATTAGATATATAGGTTGTTTTCATTAAGAGTAGGGTATTTATGACATATTGATACCACAAACTAACCCATTTTCCCACAACCATTGTGAATATGAAAAAATAGGGCTTTTATCATTTGACAAGGAGGAAAATCTATGACCTAAATTTGAATGCACCAAAGAAGAGGAGATGGTGAATTTAGAATCATGTAGGTGGTCACATCCTATTTTAGTATTTATTCCATACTAGACACTGTCATCTGACCCAAAGACTAGTGCGAACATAATTATCTAAGGCTAACACAAGTGTCTATGGATATAAAGGTAATTAACCTAAAATTTGGTGACTATTATAGAATATTCTTCAAATCTACTTCTTGCCTATTCTAGATCAAGATCTGTATTAGCATCATAACCAACTAAGTATATTATTTTCATTATGATTTAAATATATAGCATAACTATACTTTCTAGTTTAATAAATATCAGTATAATAAATTTATTATATGTTATATCAATATTTTTGAATTAATTGACCTACTATAGATCTATTTATCACACTTGTGCTTATTCATTTTTATACTCTTAACCTTATTTAAACATAAAAGGATACACATCTAATATAGGGTTTAAAATTTATACAAATAGGATTACTACCCTTTTATAATAAAAATATCACAATCTTTATCCCCCATAAAAACATTAAAAATATATATCTATTTTTCTAAACAAAGAATGTTACATATACATGATTTTAAAATTTGAAATTAATCATGAATTTGATTACATATTTTTCCATTAGAATTTTTTTTGTAAAGTTTTATCATGACCAAAATTTAATGCAACAGCCTAACTTATTATTGAAGTCTATGAAAGGGATTTGTGTTAGGACTGATGATGTGATTTTATATGTTTTTTAGATACATTTTGCATAATTTATTTTTGAAAAATCCCTTCTGGGATGGATTTGCGAATAATTAGTATCTCAAATAGGGTCCCAAGTCCTTAGATGTGATTTTCATTTAAGAGATAAATAATATTTACATGTCTTATAGCAAGGTATTTTCTACTAACATTTAATTTAGTTTAGGTTTAGATGTTCAAATTAATTTTACTTATTCTTCTCCCTATTAAAATTATATATTTATTTTTACTATCCTAGAATAAAGTTCTAATATATTTATTTAATTTAGTTTAAGTATATTAAAGAATTTTCTTAAATATGCTTGTAACTTATAGATATTATACATACATATAAATCTCTTTTAATTAATCCTTGTTTTTTTCCCAACCTCCCATATCTCACACAAGCTTTAATAATTGGTGTTCATCATATCCTCAATTCCAAAAGTTTGAGAATTTATATTCTAAGAGCTTATATGTAGATATCCATGTACCAATTTTTGATAGAGTTTCTACTGATTGAAATGTGGAAGTGGACAAGGACCTAACCATTTTTACAACAAATATCTTCTATATTTTTATTCAAGTCTCATTTTTCTATTCAAACAACTTATATCCTTATCTCTATTTGTTCATTTTATAATATCAATAATAATTTCATAAAATATATGAATAATAATAATAACACTCATAACTTGTTAGGACTAAGTATTAAAAATGCATGTATTTTTAAAATCATATAATTATTTAGTATGAAATGCTTAGTTATTTAGATAATTATACTACAAAACTATTTTTGAATGAATGATTAAAGCATCTTGTTCTAATTGGTAAGATAGTTTTTGGGGTTGTCATAGGTTATGTAATACACATTTATGTTATTCTAAAATTATATATCATTTATATATGATTACATATGATTTAAACTATTAGATGATAAAATAAAAAATATATAAATAAAATCAAGTATATACATGGAGATAGAGTATTTATAGTTATAATCATTCCACCAGTATACCATGCATATAAATAAATTTTCACCTCCCCTCCCACTCCAAACAAACTCATTTATATAACCTATTAAGGTTCATTCCATGAAAAATATTTAGAAAAAGGTAACTAAATTTCCTAGATAACCAATGCTTCAATTCCCATTACAATAGAGGTTTATTTAAGACTCGTGTAACTAGCCATTATCCACTCCATCCATTTCAAATCTAGTGATACATAAATTTCCTCATGTTCCATAAAGAGGACAAACACATGCTTAAATTATACATAAAATTTAACAAGACAGTATGTTTAATGTGGTCACTCATCATACATATGATTTTATGTGTCATAATGATAATGATAGATATACTATAACATGATATATCCTATTTGATTTAGATATAGATACATATGGGGCTATAGAATCTTGAAAATTACTATTTCTGCATTTCATAGAGGACCTAAATATGAACATCCCATAGATGAGATGTTTGTTAATAGAAACATATTAAAAAAATTCTTAGAAGTAAAAAAATAATTCAAACACAAAAAATATATATTTTGAATAAATAAATTGAAGAAAATAAGAACTAAGCATAAAAATCATTCTCGAGATGTTACAGTCATTTATGTTATTTATCACATTTTGGTACATTACATATCTTTTTTTCATAAACATGTTAATTTCATGATATATATGAGTGAGATTAAAGACAAATATGTTATACATCATATATGGGCATACTTAATAGGGTCCATTCCAATATTGGAGCATATTATTCCATAGGTTAAATTTTTACATGTTATATCTTGATATTAGCTTACCATTTATCATGTCCTACTACATCAATTACTTACATGTAGATTGTTGTTACTTATATTCTATATAGTGTGAGATTTCATGGATATGATAATTTTCTATGTTGTAGCATTTACATGGATTAATGATATATAATAGGTTGGATATTTATATACTTCATTATTGTTATTTGATTACATATATGCCAATCAATGATTGTGTTTTGTGTGGTTCTTGCCTTATTATGTAACAATTCTTGATTGAGTATATGATTTTACTAATCTTTCTTTGTGTGGAGCTTAACTTGTTGAGTGACATTCATTTTTCATAGATTATAATTGAATTCTTATTATGTATGGATCTTACATTATCTTACATTATGTGTTAATTAAGTGTACTATTTGTGTCTTTTTTTCTAAATCACATTGAATGTTATTGTGTGTGTTTTTATTGTTTGCATCAGGACCCTGAAATTATGTGTGCTTATGTGTGGATACATCAAGGGTTGAATGTGAACTTTTTGCATTTTGATCCATATCATGCACTTTTTTACCTTTGTGTCATTCCATAATTTAAATAATGCACATTATTACATATATCACTATCCCAATGCTTATATTTCTGATGATTATTACTGCATACCTAATATATATATTCACATGACACTTATATGCCTCATGATACCCTTTTCATACATGCATTGGTATCTAATAATATTATGATGACATATTCTCCAAATTTTAAGACATGTTTAAAATGACTACATATTTTTATATAAAATGATTCATTTGAGCCTTTTATTTTGAGATGAGTAGCTTATAGAACACATTCCCCATCTCAAAATACATGTAGCGGGGTGGGGCGGGGGGGAGGGCGGGGACATGATAGTGGGTTGGTTATAGATATGAAAACTCCATACACAAATAATTCAATATCTAGGACACATAACAGGATTTAGAGGGTTTGGATTAGGTTATATTATTAGTTTAGTTAATATTATGGGACATAAATTTAAAGATTTATATATATTTATGGGAATATATAATTCATATGGAAATAGTTTACATGTACATGAGTCAAAAGTTATTAGATATATTACACTTGGGGTAAAGTGACATATGGATTTATGATACAGTGTATCAAATTAGGATAATTGATAGATTATGGGGCATGGATGCTATTCATTCATTAGCTTTCCTATCTTCAAGATGGTATTAAAAGTACTAAAATTAGCATTATGTATCTTAAATCCATTTTTAGTAATTGATTTAATATATTCATATTTACACATGAGCCTCGTATGTGGATTAAACTTTCCACATCAAGGTTAAATATCAATTAAATGAGTAGTGAGGTGGAGGTACTAAATTTCTTGATGGATAAATAAATATTACGTCAAGCGGGTTGGGTAATTTTTCATCACAACCAACATATTTTCAATACTTGATTATTTGAATGACCCATCATAAGGAATGATTGGAAAACTAAATGAAGTATTTTTTCAATACATGAGGAACACGCCCACATTTCTATGACATCACCTTGAGCAATAATCATCCTATGGCATGTTTTATTTGGTCACAATTACTCAAATCTCCAAGGTTTAAAAAGGCATAATATTCTACCCACTTACAATTGTATTCATTCCTTTCTCTTCAAATTTTAAATGATCATTCTCCTAGTTTATCTCATATCTCATATCTTAAATGTACATTTATTACTACATGTTTTAATATAATTTTTCAAGGAGAAATATGTACACTTATAACCTTATCATTAAGATAATGTGTTATTACACAATAAGGTGTGTAATTTATTTAATATTTTAATCTTGTTTTTTTAATATTAGATTAAAATGGGGGAATTAATAAACACATAAATTTGGTATTAGACACCTGATGATGTCATTTTTAACTTATATTAACATTACATGATTTGAGAATACAAAAATGGTTGTTTCACATGCTTATCACTTTTTGTTATCAACTCAACCCTCTTAATTTTATATGAATCACACACATGAATTATCCAATCTATACTTAATTTAATTAATTATGATAATAAAACTATATCATAATCACTATATCACCATATTACTTCTTTATAGAGATGTAAAATAATCGTCAAATAGATATGTAATTTTGAATTTATCCAACTATGTTGAACTTGTGTATGTACTAGGCCAAAATAATACAAAGTCAAATCATCCTTATTGTTTAGCCCATTTTTTTTGCATATATATGACATGATAATTTACCCCAAAATTAATCTATCTATACACACTAGGTACAATCATATTCCCCAATTATCACTTGTGTAAAAATTATCAAACAAACATATATCTATCACTTGCACATTGAAAAATAATTCCCTATATCTCCCAAATTAGAAATCAATCACAATTAGTAGTCACTAGCCAATTATTTTCTAGGACCCTTCATCCTAACCATTTTATTGTAATTTATATATGTAATGTAAGGTTACAAACACATATTATTCATATAACATCCTTTAATCCAATTGTAATAATCCCACATTTATGTGAGGTAGTAGTTGGGTGGTGAAGAATTAGCATTAATAGGTGTCTATAACTAGTGAGAAATCATCCACAAAGTGCATTGAATTGATATTGATAGAAGGAGGTTGACCCTTTGAAGATGCCAATGATATTTTCAATATCATTTAGAATTATTTTAATATAAATAATCATTTTACATATTTTCAAAACAAATATATTATGTTTTAATCAATATATTACCACTTGGTATGAGAGCTCTTTTGATGTCCATTTTTTTCAACAATTTTAGTTATTTAGGGTTATCTACTTCTATCCACCACATGCTCTTACCTTGCCTAAATGGGATTTTAGTGATCATAAAGTGGAATTTTTTTTTGGAAATAAGATTTAATTCTAGATCTACATCAATGTTCTCTCTCTCTCCCTCTCTCTCTCTCTCTATATATATATATATATATATGTATGTATATATATGTATATATATTTATGTATATATATGTATATATATCTGTATATATATTTATCTATATATATATATATATGTATGTATATATGTATACATATATACATATGTATATATATGTATGTATATATGTATTCATATATACATATGTATACATATATATATACATATGTATATGTATATATGTATATATACATATATATATATATATATGTATACATATATACATATACATATACATATGTATATATACATATATATATGTATATATATACATGTATATATATGTATATATATATACATGTATATATATGTATATATATATACATATATATATGTATATGTATGTATATATGTATACATATATACATATGTATATATATGTATGTATATATGTATACATATGTATATATGTATACATATATACATACATATATATACATATGTATATATGTATACATATATACATACATATACATATATATATGTATATATATATACATATATATACATGTATATATATACATATATATACATGTATATATATACATATATATATGTATATATATACATATATATATATATATGTATGTATACATATATATATGTATATATACATATATACATATACATATATATATATATATGCATACATATATATGTATATATATATCTATGTATACAAATATATGTGTATATATATATGTATATGTATATATATGTATGTATATATATATATGTATATATATACATGTATATATATATATTCATGTATATATATGTATATGTATATATGTATATATGTCTATATACATATACATATATATATACATATGTATATATGTAAATGTATATAGACATATATGTATATATGTATATGTATATATATGTATATGTGTATATATGTATATATATATATATATACATATACACATATACACACACACACATGTATATATGTATATATATATATGTCTATATATATATCTGTATATATATGTATATATATGTACGTATATATATGTACATATATACATATACATATGTGTATATATATATATGTATATATATGTACGTATGTATGTGTGTGTGTGTGTGTGTGTGTGTGTGTGTGTGGTATAAACTATGTTCTTAAATTTTTAAAACTAACATAGAGCTATTTTTTTGGGCGGTGATTTTTAGTTTTACCTACATCTGTGGAGTGAGGAGTTATGCCCAAATATTCAAGTAATTAGATAACACCATATTTTTTATCATCAAAATGAATCAATATTTGATTTATCTAGGGTTAAATGGATATATATATATATCTTAGATAAAAAATATGATAAACTATCTATAAATTAGATGAAATAAAAGCTAAACTTAGATATAAACATATGTTGAACTCATTAAACTGAGATAGCCTAAATATAGTAATTACAACTATGGTATGGAAATGACCAATTATTAATGAACATAGATATTTCTTATGATAATGTAGTTTTGGATCTAGAAGAGGCATAAAGTATATTGGAATAATATTCCAAAAAAATCACCAAATTCTAGATAGAATGCCTTTAGAGCTACAAAGACTAGCATCAAACATGGAGGATACTGTCAATGCTAATATCCACACATGATATACATGTCTTTTATAGAATATGTACTAAAAATTATGTGACCACCTAGATGATTTTTGGTTTGATTTCACCTTCACTATGGTGCATTCATATATGTGTCATGGATTGTGGTTCCTCATGAAATTGCAAAAACCTAGTTCTTCATATTCATAATAACCTTGGATAAATGTGGGTTAGTATGACAATGGTGTCAAGAGGACCCTAAGTACCCATCTATAAATTATCACTTCCTAAATCTGATATACTGAAGAGGGTCTCATATTATTTTAGTTCTCGCCTACATATTTCCTTGTGTGTGAATCATGCAATATGTATAAATAAAGTATAACAATGACCTAGTTTATAACTTGGTAAATATATTTCTTGTGATACTTATTCAATACATTACACATGTGTTTATGTTTTCCCTATTAATTATATGTAAATTTTATAAAATATGAAATCTTTCTCACTTGAGTTCTTGATTGAATGCTTTTTGTATGTTACCTAGTTAGTAGGTAACAAATTTATATGTAATGAATGAATGGGGGTTGATCTTGTATTTATATCAATACCTTTCGATAATTAACTCACATTAATCACCGAAAATGAACATAAAAATATGTTTCAATTAAATATTAGATTACTTTATGCCATTTGATACTTACAACAGAAGAGGACGCATGCATTGCTGTAGGTGTCTTTCTGAGACACTAGTATCCATAGAATGAGAAAAAATGTACAAGATTAGAACTTGCATATATGGATGATGAGTAGGTTTTAAGCATTTTGGGTAATTTAAAATTTCTTATTCATCAATATAATTTTGATGTGACCAAGATATATGCCAATGGGCACAAGATAGAGTAGATGTGATACTTATGAGAGTCAGAAAGGTCAAGAACTAAAAGGAATAATAAAGGCCTAAGTTTTCTAAGTGTTCAAGATCGAGTTTTTATATAATCCATTAAGTTGTGTCTACATTTTTCCCTCATTTAATTTATTAATTAAATTAGTAGTTTAAAGGAATAGAATTCATACATGTGTGTACATAACACACGTTTCCTTTGATTGAGTATAACTTGAGTGATATTTTGGTGACTGAACTATAATTAAGAACATGTTATAGTATATAATCAGTGCATATAATTTAAATTGAAAGTATTTTAAATGATATAAATTGAAAATGCAAGGTTTAGGACTATACATGTGTATCGATGTAACCTCTTTTTCTATTGGTAAAATGATTTAAAATTTGTATCATTGTAAGGGTATAATACTCATATTAGGAAAAATATGTATAAATGTAGATGGTACATATATCTAATGAGATAGAGATAAATTCAAGGGAACATTCACCTAACCTTAAATAAAAGGTGAGTTACTACTTGAAATTTGACATTAGATCAATTATGCAACCTAATCATGTTTATAACCTATTGAACGTGAGTAAAAACATTAAAATCATACCATCAAACTAGTTAGGTTGCATGATATAATCAACTCAAACTAGAAAACATATTAATATTGAGTGATTTAGTCACCTCAACCATGCCAAAATTAAAATAACTATTGTATTTGATTGACTCAATAAATTCCATTCAAGTGCATCCTAGTAGGTAATGATAGTACCTGAGAGTGTTTTGAAATTTAAAAATGATTTAGATTTTGTAATACTATGTGAAAATTTCATAGCATAGGCATCTTAGATATTTCTCATGCCAAAATGGCGTATAATAATGGTACCAATGTATAGAATTATGCATAACTATAGATCCAAATTATATAACTATGTGCTTTGGTTTATTCAAAAAATATGTGTGAAGAACATGATTCCAAATATTTCCCACAATATATATGTATAAATATGAAAATTGCAAAACGTGAAAATGTTGAGGACATGTTTCAAAAACATGCCCCTATTGAACTTGTATATATTGAGTACTACTAAATAATTGTAGAGAACATCCTTTGACAACATGACCCCACTAAATATGAAAAAAGTGAATGTGTGTAAGCCATTCCTATATGACATGATCCTAATAAATCTAAAAAATGTGAATGTGTAGAATCTATGACTATATGACATGCCCCCCACAAATCTAAAACATTATGTAAGTACTAACTACTAAATAAATGTGGAGAACATGATTTGAAGGAATACAACCAATGAATCTAAAACTATACAAAATATGAATAAAATGTCTCTATGGCATGTTTCATCTGATATTACCTCCCTTTGAGTTGAGGTAAAAATTTAAAATGGTAGTTACCTCAATTAAAAATGATCAGATAATTTAATAATATTTGAATGTAACCATGTAGAATGTATAAGAGCATGTCCAGATAAATGTATCATTGAAGTGCATAAAATAATGTGATCATATGAAGGCCTAAGATACATGATAAACATCATGGTAACGTATGCATAGTAATAACACAAGCTCAATGAGAAAGTAAAGCACCAACACAAAAGCACTTAAAAACAAGTCAAAAGGTAGTGGTCTTAGGAGACCACAAGTAAGGGGCATGATATAATGGTGCACAAATTAAGGGACATGACTTAGTCCAATGTCCACAAAATCAAAGATGACATATTCAAAGATCCATATAAAAGATAATGACTTATTCATATGTAAAATAAATCATATAAAGACATGGGGTATAAAATAAGTGAATATATTAAAATGATTGAAAAATAAGGATATTATAAAGGTGTGATACTCAAGTAAGTCCATAAAGGAAAGCATAAGAAACCCTCATAAACATATCAAAGTATCAAGTGCATAACATATTAATTACCCTTTGTAAGATATAATAATGGATAAAAGCATGTATAAGTATATGTAAACTCAAAGCATAGTAATGTATAATGACCATAAAACTATATATCTTGTGAGTATCATGATCATATATGTGGATTTTTCCAATGTCCATATGACATGAGTAGAGGAAAGGACCAACTTATGAAATAAGAATAGATCATGTATCTATGTATGCCTATAGCACTCTCAAATTTAAAAACAACATGCATGAGTATGCAGAAGTAACTAATATGCCATCCATCAATATGGAACTAACACATAGATGCCAAGGAACTAGTAGAATATGTAGGCTCTAAAAATGTTTTTAGAGTTTTGATTTTATTTTTAGTTTTCATTATTTTTGGAATATTTTAAGATACTACTCTATGATCTTATCTAATATATTTTCATATTTATCTCCTTCACTCAGTTCTTAAAAACATTAATTTGTATCTTTTTCATATTTTTCATCATGATTAGATAAGTTAAAAAGGTACATAACATGTTGTTCCTCATGTTCTAGATGTTAATTTATAGATCTAAAAATGAAACTAATGTATACAAATATACCAACTATGAAATATTGGAACCCAAAATTGGTGATAAATGTATCCATGTTGCACATATTTTATAACAATCTAGTATTAATTAATATAAATGGTAGAAAACCCTAATTTACCTAGGGTTTTATGTTCCAATGTTGATTTTGCCAAATGTTTAACCCTAAAATGAATCTAAATTAGAGTTATCTAGGGTTAAATGTACAAAGATATAATAGGTCACAAGCATGGTAAGGTATTTCCAAACTAGCAAAAGTATATGTTAAACTCATATACAAACATATGTTCAATTCATTAAATTGGAATAGGATAGAAATATTAAGTAAAACTAGGCTAAGTATGGAAATAACATGGAAGTAATGTACTTTTTTGGTTCTAATGCTAATGAAATTCTAGATCTATAACAGGTAAAAAGTAGAATAGAAGATGATACTAGAACAATGCTAAATTTTGGATTAAGAGCATTTGGATCTATTGACACTAACATAAGTCTTACATATTTTTAATGACACTACTATCTGAACCTGCTATATGTGTCTTGTACAATTTTTTTATTAGAAAAATATGTGACCATAATTAAATAATTCTAGGTTTACCTTCACCTTCTCTATAGTGCATTTATATTTGGTTCATGCAATGTCCCTCCTCATGAAACTATAAAACCCTTATTCTTCATCTGCATAGTGATCTTGGGGGAAAATGAGTTAGTAGGCACAAGGTTTCAAGTTGAACCAAAAGGTCCCATGATTAATGAGTGTCAACTGCATATATAATACTCTAGATAGGGCCTTATATTGATGTAGTTCTCTCATACATGTTGGCTTGTGTCTTAATCATGCAATATGTGCCAAGTACAATAGTGACCTAGATTTTAATATATAAAATAAAACTCTTGGATAGATATTTTAATATTTAGGACCTATATTAGTGTTTTACATATGAGTACTATATAAATTGTATAAAATATGGAAGCTTTACTCACATTATTACCTGATTATATGGATTTTGTAAGTTGCCTAGTAAGTAGGTAATAAGTTTATAGATGAGGAATGAATGAGTGTTGATATTATATTTATATAAATACCTTTGGATAAATAACTTACATTAAATCACTTCAGTTAACCATTACAATATGTTTCATTTTTGAACTGGATGAATTTAGGGCATTGGACACTAGTGTCAATGCACTTGTCTGTCTAGGATTCTAGTTTTTAGGGATGATGAAATTATGCACATGCTGAGAACTTGTAAAGTGAAAGATAAGTAGACTTTAATAATTTTATAAAAAAATAGTAGGTTTGGGTCATCAATATAAGATAGGTCAGGCAAATAAATAGGCTAAGGTGCACAAGTTGGAGTAGATATCAGACTTATGAAAGCAATAAAGGTCAAAAACTAAGAGGAATAGCCATGGTATAAAATTTATAAGTGTACAATATTGAGGTGTTATTTAATCCATAAAATAATGTCTACATGTGTATGGATTTCAGATTCTATTTACCTTTTGTATATATTAATACTCCTTAGTTGTTTTGATGGTGTAATCATAAGAATCCTTTAGTTGTTTGTTTATTTCATGCATTGATAAGTGGTTATCCCCAAGAAGTTACTTTCAAAATACATAATAGATAAGATATTAGGATATAAAATTGTCATCTTACATAGTTAGCATATGAAATATTGAGCTAACATTATGTTATGAATGATAACATAATATTTGTATGCTCAAAGTTCAAACACACATATATTATCTTCCTTATAGCTTAAAATTCATAAAATTACATACACAAATATAAGTTATTTGAGAATACATATGTATGCCTACCTATCCCCACAAGAAGGAACACATCAATAAAAACCTGATCTATACTAAATCTATTGTCCACATAGAATAGTTTTACAAGAATATCTATGATTAGTGTCCTCCACTAAGTATTTGTATCTATAATCACAAGACTAAAATTATACATAATGTCTCCAATCATATAAAATAAAAATAATAACAAAGAATGAAAATAGAAAATAATGTAGTAAATAACTAAAATTAATCAAACATTGTTTTACCTAGATCACACTCAAACTAGTGTGTGTCTGAGTCCTCATTAGATCTCATTTAAACTTCCTACTAACCTATTAATTTAATTTTGGGTTCACCCCAGTAGGTGCCCAATGACCTCCTATGGCATCCTAATCTCCATCCCCTCCTCCTCCAACTTGTGCCTACTATTGTCACTAAGGAACTACATGTGGAGCCATTTGATGTTGTTTTTACTTCTAACCAACACTACAACATTAAAAATATACTATATGACATGCCTTTATCCAAGAAATACGTCCATATTATACCCATGATGGGATTCATGGGTGTGATGGGACTCCACCCTAGTCTCCAAAACCTAAAAAATATGATGTCTATATTACCACTTAAACACTACTTACAACACATGTAGGTTGGATATGTACTGTATCTTGAACTATTGGATTCCCAAAACCTTATGGGCCCATGAAAATTATCAGCTCTTCTCCTCAATCCCCATGAATATGGGTTCCCAATTATAAAAATGTGACTTATCACATTGTTTCCCATTATTCAAGAAGAAAGAGTCCCTATGATCATATTATAGAGTTTTTAGATCACTCGATACTTCACCATCACCAAATTCACCCCATATTTTGTACCCATGCTAGGTGTGTATGCATCATCAAAGTTTTTATCCTAACTAACAACCTCAACTCTGTCTATGGCCTCTCTCAAAGTTACAACCTTACCTATAGATGATAAAAATAGTATCATATACACATCTGTAAAGGTGATGGTCAACACTCTTGGGGCCTGTGAGAATTGAAAAGTGTTTTATTATTTTTCCTAGTAGGTGAAGAGGTTTTAAATAAATCTACTCAAGATATAAATTATAGCCACCTCCAAAATAATGAGTATCCCTGCTATATCTAATGTGTCCAAATTATCAATTGTAAACTTATGTAGAATCCTAATAAGCCACTTATGCTCCCTTGCATTGCTTTATTGAATTTTTTCTCCCTACTAAATGCATACCAAAGCAACCCTTATAAATTTTATATCCTTGAAAATACATCGATGATTGTCCTTCTCTCCTTGTCATGGAATTATTACCTTGTATAAATTTTCATATAATAACAACCACATACACCATAGTATTAAATTTTTTTCATTGCAAAAGTTTATATAACCACCTAGGTGGTTTTTTTAAATATCAGTGATATAAACATAACCACCAGTCTACAAAGATAGATAGTTTCACCCTAACACTGGTAGTTCTGGAAACAATCCATTATCATTCCAAAACCCCTCTAATTTACTAAAATATTAACCAAAAAGTAGAAAAATTACCATTAGTATCCTCACTATATCTAGTGTGTCCAACTTATCAATTGTAAACTTATGTAGAATCCTAATAAGCCACTTATGCTCCCTTACATTGCTTCATTGAATTTTTTCTCGTTACTAAATTCATACCAAAACAACCCTTATTAATTTTATATCCTTGAAAATACATCGATGATTGTTCTTCTCTCCTTGTCATGAAATTATCACCTTGTATAAATTTTCATAAAATAACAACCACATACATCATAGTCTTAAATTTTTTCATTTCAAAAGTTTATATAACCACCTAGGTGGTTTTTGTAAATATTAGTGATATAAACATAACCACCAGTCTACAAAGACTGATAGTTTCACCCTAACACTGGTAGTTCCACAAACAATCCATTATCAATCCAAAACTCCTCTAATCTACTAAACTATTAACAAAAAACCAAAAAAATTAATTTTTTTTAATCTACCCTTTTAACCAAATCCAACCATGATTTGAATGTAAATAAATTCATTTCCATGTAAATTATTAAGTTAGAACAAAAACACAAATTTGAGTAGAACTTACCCATTTTCCAACTTGTTCCTCCTACCACTAGTATGTTTGAAATCTTATACTCATGCTCATCTATCTCACTAGTTTGTGGTGTGAATCCATCACAAGATGTCTAAAGATCAAATTTATCAAAACTCAATTGCACAACTGACTCTCAATTTTAGTAAATTTTTAAATAAATAGTCTACCTCACTAACTGTTGTGTTTTGGAAACTTTACACTTTTAAAATTTTTCTTTTAAATCTTACATTTTGCTATATTTTGAAACTTATTCAGCATATAAATAACCAAAAACATGTCAAACAATAAAAATTTTAAATTTTCACTTTCCATAACATTGTTGCAAGATATGTTGTTTTTTAATTTTGTATTTTAATGTTGATACCATCCACCATCGCATTAAGTCCCTTGATGGGGTTTAAGTAGTATTCTCATCCTTGAATACATGGTAAGTAAATTTTTATATGATTTGATTAGTTATAACTTTTTAAATTTCTCATTAAATTATGATCAATTCCTTTTTTTATTAGAGGTCATAAAGGTGTCTAACCTATCTTTGATGTGTCGTATACGTAAGTAAATTAAGCTTCCAAACCCTCCTCTGATTAGAAACCAAAATTTGGGAAAACACAATCACCAATTCATGATGATGAATCTCCTCAAGGGGAAATATATATATGAACCCAAATATTTTATGGTGAAACATTTTATAAAAAAATACAATTTGACAAAATGAGTGTTGTATTTTCATCACCTACATTTAAGATGGTGATTCAGTCATAGTTTAAGTGTTTTAAAATTTACCATTAGAGACTCCACATTTCATTTATCTCACATTATTTTGATTGTATTTATTTATTTTTACTTTGTGTTCGCCTAAAATATTTAAAAATTTACTCTTATTCCTATTTTATTCAAGAGCATATAAATTTAACTCTTAAAATCTCCCATTTAAGATTTGGTAAACTCCAACATGTAACCACCATCCTTCCCATACAAGTATATCACTTATCCAAAAAAAAATAGATCTAAATAAATTAAAATATATTAAATATTTAAATTATTATAGATCCCTATCTTTTTTATTGGATAATATTTTCATTAATTTATAATGATGTTTGTGTTACTCTACACAAGTTGGGAGAAGGGAATTCTCTGAACATGTAACCCATTTTCTTATTCTTTGTGAATCAGTATAACCATAATTCTCATTTAATATTAATAAATATGTATTTATTTCCTAATTTTTATCGTAATTATTCTTTTTTCAGATTTTTTAAGGTTAATATCGATTAAATGAGTAAGCTACATAAAGACGGTGTACTCACATCGATAATTTCCTCACCTTCATTTGATCTAGCCTTTGGTTAGGTTGGAAATTTTATATCATTTTTTTTTGTTTGATAAATATGAGATTATTTTTAGTTTTAATAATTCATTAGAGATATTTATATTCATAAAATATCAAAATAAAATAAAATAAATCATTCTCCTACTCTTCCTTTTCCATAAAAATGGTAGTTTTGATTATTTCCATGTATTTGCATATTAATGATTTTTAAAAAAGTAGTTTTTAATTAAATAAAGGGTTTATTAAATTAAAATTTTAATTAAATAAATCTAAAAATATATATTTTTAATCTTATCTAAACACAATTTCATAAAATAATCACAGACACACACCCAAAAGCTAGAAAACTTAAAATTTGCATGTTAGATATAGTTATTTTTTTTTCATGTTAAAGGAAAAATAATAATAATAAAACTTGATTTAATCAATCATAAAATCATTAAATCTTAATTAAATCATTAAAATTATTTAAAAATTGAATTATGGCTTATACACTAGACATGATAATAGGAAAAACTAGAAATTGCATAACAAAGAATAAGCTCCGGTTCCAAATATTAGTTATTCCATTTCAAGTTAAAAACATTAATTGAATAGTAGTTTTAAATTTTTTTCTTTAAAAAATAAAATAAAAATTAATTTTCTTTTAGTTCATGTAGGTAAAACTTTTTCATCAATGTAGGAAAAGTCAAAATTGACACTTACATCAATCATTTAGAATTCAGTTCTAAGTACATACATTATTAAAAATATTTAAAAAAAAGAAAAATAAAGAAAAACAAAAACAAAAACAAAAACAAAAACAACCAATTTAACTTTTTTCAATTTATATAATCATTTAATTGTTTTAAAAAGTTTTTTAGTAGATAATATAGTTTACATTCTTTTGCAAAACACTACCAAAAATACCAAAAATTAAATTAAATAAAGAATTATCAAAACATGTAAAAAAATAAACCTCACTCCCAAACAGTCAACACAACAAGTACATTATTTAAAATCATAATCAAGACAAGCTATATCCTAAAAAGGAAAATTACTTTCCCTTTATATGATGCTTCTAGATTGACCATATCTCGACATAATAGGTATATTTCTTAGGGTTAGATCTAATATTTACACCAATAACATCCAAAGAAATATTGTAACTAAGTTTATAATTAAACTATTTCATTATAGTTTCATTACACACCTTATTATTATGAAACTTGAATATCTTGATGAGCAAGCTTGTGTAGAAGAAATGATAATAGTTAGACCTCTTCATATTTGAGCCTTGTAGTTTAATGACTTGTAATTTTGAATATTTCCTTTTTCCTTTTCTTCCACCTTGGGACTAGACTCATAAAATATCATTTCACTAATGGATAACATTGATTACATATATTCAAAGAGATATATTCAACCCATTCCCTAGTGTTATCCATCATGGTCATACCTATATACCCATACCTAATCTTGACAAAGAAATTTGATATATTATCCTCAGTCATAGCAAGGGTTCTCATATCTCAACAAGAAATGTGACCCAGGTGAGATAATTTTAGTATTTCCACAAGCATAATTTAACAGTTGTCATCCAAAACCCTATCCTTGCATGTAAACATAATAAACCAATCCCGGATACATATCATCATATCATATTATCATCAGAGGTCTTAGCCACACCTCAAAATGTTAAGTTCACAAAGGTTAGTATGTCACTATATTTATGTACATGGACCACCAATAATGCTTTCATGATTTTAAATGATTTCCTTTAAGATGCTGAGTACCACTGAAAATGATTCTAAAATTATTTTGAATTAGAAATGTTCTAAGAGAATAAAACAACCCCCCTCCCCCTACTTGGTAAAAAAAGTCAACAATACTACCACTAAAATTGATTTTTCCACTTTTATACATTTAATTTAAGAAACCTTTAAAATATTAAAAATTAACCATAATTTTTTGAAATATATAAGATAAATGTTTTAATCAATTTGAATAATTTTTTTTAATTCATGAGATGTAAAAGTAAACGTCAGAGAGTTTTTTGAGTTATAAATTAAACCTTTTTAGTAAGGACATGTTCCAAAGGATTTTTACTCTAAATTTTAGCATTGATAACATAGGCAATGTGGTAGGAGGACTACCTTTCTAAGTTATTACTTAATTATGATAATTGAAAATTCCACCTCACTTAAAAAAAATGAAAGATGGGAAGAGATAGAACTCATGAATTGATCATAAATAGAAGATGGAAATTTTGAGGGTTTTGAAGCTTGATATCTACAATAGGATTAGTCTCACTCAATGTTTGATGGTTGAGGTGGAAGCATTGGATTGTTTATCTTATTTTCTTTGTTTTTTACCTATTTCAAATAGATTTAGTTCAAAAGTACAATTCCTCATCTTGAATATTCTCATCACATCCTTGGCATAATTCAATTGACAAATAAATATACCACTATCTGATTAATCAACATCAATACCCATAAAATATTTCATCAATACTAAATCTATCACTCCAAAGTATTTCTTCATTACTAATTTAAACATGTATAAAGATAAATTTCTAATAAGGATTAAGTCATCAACATATAAATATACAATCAAAATATGAACTTGCTTGTTGATTTTTGTGTACAATGTAGGCTCATAAATGCTTCTACTAAATCCATTGCTTGGACAATATGAGTCAATCTAAATATACAATGCTCTTGGTGCTTGTTTGAGCCCATACAAAGCTTAATTAAATCTGAATACCTTATCTTCATGTCCATGCACATCATAACCAATTGGTTATTACACATATACTTCTTGTTCTATAAAAACATTAAAAAAAGTTTATTTGACATCCATTTGGTAAACCTTTGAATTGCTTTATGTTGTTATGGATGAAACAATCCTAACTATATCATGTCTTAAAAATGGTGAAAATTTCTCATTATAATCAATTTCATGTTTTTAATAAAAAACTTTTGCTACTAACCTTGCTTTACAATTTTAAAATTCTCCTTTTTCATTGAACTTGGTTTTATATACCCATCTGACTCCTATGTTGTATTTACCTTTAATTAGATCTATTATCTCCCATGTTTAATTTTTTTCAATAGAATCCATCTCTTCATTTATATCATTTATCCAATGATATTCCTTAGCTACTTCTTCAAAATATGCATGATCATGATAGAATAAAGGAAAGTTTTAATGTAAATATAAATTATCTTGTCCTTGATCATAAATTTATTTCAAACTTCTTATTTTATTACCTCTGTGCCTTGATATTAATGAGGAAATAATAGGATCTAATTCATTACTTCTTTGTAAATTAGGAATTTCATGCACTGATGAGACACCTGACACAAAAAATCTTGTTATTTTTATCTCTCTTGAATTACCTCCTTGTAGATTTCTTGTGGAGGACCTGTTGCTTTTGAACATGGCTGTGAACTTGAATTACTATCTTACACACCTGATTCTACCTATTCTTATTCCTATTGATGTATTTTAGATATAACTATAATGTTTCTATCAATACTTTCATCCCAAGCTTCCTGTTCATTGAAAATATACATTTTTAACCTTTATCATCTAATTTTATTATTATTTATTCTGGCACATGTACATATGACACACATATAATAACACTTAATTGAGATACACTATGATTTTTTCCAATCCATACTTGTTGTGGAATTTCTTCCTTAACATTTGTTATAGGACATTTGTTTATAATATAAATTACACATGCAAATGCTTCTTCCAAGTATTCATTAGATAAATGATTGGCCTTCAACATTATCCTATTCATATACATATTTATTCTATTCTTTCTCTTTACAACACTATTCGGTTATGGTGTGTGTCTTGTATTAAACTTCTTAATTTCATGATACCTACAAAAATCTAGAAACTCCCTTGAAGTGTACTCACCACCCATGTATGACTTGAGTACATTGATATATAGTCCACTTTGTTTTTAAACAATTACTTTGAAATCCTTGAATATTACTAATGATTTAGAGTTATACTTGAGAAAATATATCCATTTGTTCCTATTAAAATAATTAATGAATGTTAAAAAATATATACGTCCTCCTAATTTTTGAGTATAGAATTCAAAATAATTTCACTTCTCCTAAAGTGTATCTAAAAAAATTGAACTTGAAATTAATGCATCATCCATAATCATATGATAATGTATGGTCCAGTGTAGGCCTTGATAAATAGATCAACTAGTACTATCACTTGGTGTATAAAATGAAACTTTGTAAAGATGCAATTGTTTGTGACATCTCACCACTACAACTCTGTGATATTTTACATGTAGTCAACTATATATTTACCATTTACATGTATTTTATGAATTAAATACTTAAAATGTTGTGATATATTTTCATTATTTGAAATACCATGTATCATAATTAGTTCATAAGCTTCCAGTCATTAGTGCTAGGCAGTGCAAGAATCTTGTTAGTTCTAGTAAGAATTACACTCTTTATGGTATGAAGTAAATGTAATAACATCCTTATGGAACAATATAATAGTGTGGTTGATCTAATAATAATAAATACAAAATAATTGAACTGTAAACTAGATGAATATAAGGATATCTATTAGTCACCTAAATAAGTTCCTACATATTGTACACTAAATAATACTATTTATTTGATACCTTAAACACATCTACCTCAAACCTCATTATACAATACAACATTTATAGAAGATGAATATATCAAGTGGTAGATCCATGAAATCATGAATGATGGACACATCATGTCAAAACAA
This sequence comes from Torreya grandis, assembly GCA_037957365.1. Lineage (NCBI taxonomy): Eukaryota > Viridiplantae > Streptophyta > Pinopsida > Cupressales > Taxaceae > Torreya > Torreya grandis. Next base: position 723,747 of record JARHVA010005758.1, read on the forward strand.
TTTCCTTATGGAAGCCCAATTATTCTTGTGACAAAGTTTTGAATCAATTAAAATAATAATAAAAATATTAAAGTGAATAACTTTAATCTCATCTAAATATTAATGGATGTTTCTACCATATCCATGGTGTAGAATAATAATCTGAAATTGATCTTAATTTTGGGTATCATCATATTCATGTTGAACCTCTAGACATTTGGAATATAGTCTTAAAAATAAAGGAAGGATTGATTGACTAGTTGGTTGTTTATTTTAGGTTAACTCATGTATCAAAATCACTTATTGATATGTTTAATGACATATTCATGCCCTTTACCTATGTCATTTTTTTAATCTACCTTGATTACATATTAATATTTAGAAAATATGGGATGAACATCTACACCATGCTAAACTAGTGTTTCACATTCTATAGAAACACATTTCAATCATAACATGAATAAATGTTCATATTTAATGCAAGAGGTAAAATATATTTGATACATTACACACATAAGGAGTGCATGTGTAAACCTAACCAAGATTCACATTATATAAGAATAGTAAAAACCAAATAACTTTTCATATGATTCAAATCTTTTAAGAATTATAAAATTATACATGAGATTTGTGTATAATTTTTATATTTTAAACCAAGCTTCCAAAGGTGAAAATGAATAAAGTCTCATCTAGTCAACTACACAACAAAGATAATTTGATGAACTAAAATTATGACTCTATTTTTTGTTAGTACTTATATTAATTGACTATAAATTTGGAAGATTTTGTAATTTATTTAGTAATAAAATTGATTGTCACAAATGGGTATTGATAATAGAACAAGTCTTATAAAAGAGGTAATTTATATAATAATGGATTAAACAACATATGATTGGAATCAAAGATATATTTAGAGTATATACTTATGTAAGATGATGAGGGAGAGATTAGGGATGATCAGGGAAAGTGAGAGTCAATAATAGAATGATGAGGGATGGCAAGGGTTAATTAGGGAGTTATTAGCAATTATGAGAGATGAAGAATGAGTGATTATGAATTAAGAGGGATAAGGAAGGAGAGATTACGGATGATGAGGGATGGTGATATTAAGTTAAGGAGTGATGGGTTATGATAAGATTGAGTGATTAGAGATGATAAGGGATATTGAAGGACAATTAGGGAGTGATTAGGGATGAAGAGGGAGATAATATGGATTAGGAGGGATGGGGAAATAATTATTAGTGATGATGAAGGATGGGGATAGAGTGATTAGGGACGATGAGTGATAGTGAGGGTCAATGAAAAAGTGATTACAAATGATAAGGGAGTGATTAGAGATGACTGGGGATAGTGAGGTCAATGAGGAAGTGATTAGGGATAATGACAGAGTGATTAGGGGTAAGTAGGGGTGTGTATAAAGTGATCATTGATGAGGGAAGGATGATGAACAAGTGAAATTAAAACAAATTAGTCATTTGATGTGTCTAGCTCATCAATGTGACCTACACTACCCCAATCAAACCACTTTGGATCAAGTTCAAAGTGATTATTTTTCAAAATGCAATGTTGAAAATCCTAAGACACCTATAAATGCTAGGAATTAATCCAAAAGGCACAAAAACCAGAAAAATTACTATATGTTTACAAAAGATGGATATCAATTGCAAAAGTTTTGTAATAAAATCCCTAGGTTTAATACTTATACCCTAAAATGCCTAAGTGATGACCAGATTAAAATTTGAAAAATTATTTTCCACTTCATAAGGCCTACAACTATGAGACCAACTTTATTAGATAAAGAGTGACCCTAATTTCTTATATTTATTAAAATAAATTTAAAGTATAAGAAAATAAATGTAGCAATATAAATGTAAACTTATATAAAACATGATCATGTGCATTATATAATAATATGATTATGTTATCTAATAACATGATCATTTTATAATCATGTTATCTAAATTTAAATTCTAAAATTGTGCCTTTTAGCTTAGGAATGCCTTGGATTCTCGAGCCAAAGTCTTGGACCTATCAATATACAACCGAGTCTGAGAGTTATGATAAAAAATAACAATATTGAATTTTGATCACCAAATACACTATAAGTTTCAATAATAAAATTTAATAACTTAATACCATCACAATGAGTATGATCTCTTATTTCAAAAACTATGATTTTCATAGTTTTTTTACTATTTTAAGGTTTCAAACTATGTTGATTTCTAACTATATCCTTATTAGGCCACTACATGACACAAATATACATGACTAAACATGTTCATGTATTATGTTTTTCATTGGTTCAAGTGCAAAAAATGTTAAATGGTCACAACCTAGGCCTAATTCTACAAACATTTAAAAAAAATCTATTTTTCATTTTTTTAGATTGTTAGGGATGTAATATAGAAGGATATCCATGTTTTTGTCAACTTTTAGGATCTAGTTACTTGTAAAATTCATTAAAATATAGTATTCATTGAACTAAATATATAAAAATATAGGTCACAAAATATAATATCTTATCTAAATTTCCCCTAATGGTTTCAAATAGTATTAAACACTACTTGAAAAATGGTGCACCACATGACCATATATCTACTCTATTTTCTTTAAAAAGGTAGTTATTATTTAAATTTTAGATGTTTGACTATGTTATACTTAACTAATTTAGATCAAATTAGGTGTTTTTCAAAGTATACTCAAAATTATACCTTTATTGTTCTTACACCATCTTCAAATTTGGAGTGTATATATCTCAAAATATCTACAAATGTTTAGATTTCTAAAATTTTAAGAAAGTCATATTCATGGGTAGGCCCATTTTTTTCCCCCAAGTTTGTACACTTACCTTAAATCCTTCCACCTATTTGATTATTGGTTTTGTATCTCCCTATAAATCTTGATCTTCCTCTTCCTCTACATCTATTGATTGAAACTTGTGATTTAAAATCATTCTCTAAAGAGGAATAATTGTTCCTATTCATTCTAGGTTTGTGAGATAATATATAGCCCATCAACTCATCTATTGACAGATGTGTTAGATCTTTAGATTCTTCAATAAGAATAAAAATATAGTAAACCTTACTATATAGAATCCTAAGAATATTTTCCACAACCTTCTAATCAAATATTTCTTCTCTACGTGATTTGATTTGATTAACTACATTCATGACTTCACTAAAATTTTGATTTACCTCTTGAAAACAAATATGGACACCTATAAATGTGTTGCATAGTTGGTGAGAGGGAGGAATGATATTATATGTGCATTAAGTGGGGATTTTATTAACCTAATTTAATCTATCAACCTATAGACATAGTGTGGTACACTTGGATCAATCTCAGGAAGGGCGCTGTTTAGATTTTGAAGTGTCTAAATAGAGCAATGATGTCTACCCAACTGCATTTTTCATTTGATAATAGTTTTTATCCTCTAGTGAAGGCACTACCATGTTTTAGGTTTAACAACCACTTTCCAATTTGGTTTTAAGTGACATGGTAATTCATGCAACCCAAGGTCCATACAACATAATTTTTTCTTAATGCCTCCCTACCCTTGCATGGGCCCACTATGGTGCACACATTGGTAGAGTTTGGAACATGGATCCCAATCCATCTTAAGATTCTAGTTGGATTATTTTGTGGGATGATGCCATTGAAAGGACCTCTCATTTTCTAATAATCTATGTCTACAAACTTACTAAAATTTGAAGACACTCTTACGCTACTACCTCTTTAGAGTTTATGCATATGGATTTATAACTAGAAAAAGATATTTTTAATGAGATATTGGAAGCATTGGAGTCTCTTATTTAGGACATTGTATCTAGAATTTAGATACTTACAATGCAAAGGGAGATTAAATCAAAGCTAGACTCCACTGGCTCAAGATAGGGGACAAAGCCTCTAAATAATTATTCTAAATGATTTGAGCTAAAAACTAAAAGAATAAAATCTAGGCTAACTTAGAAGATGGAAGGAGATTATCAGAGACACCAAAAATTATTCAAAAATTCTCTCTTCCATTATCAACAAGTGTTTAAAGCTCAGGCATTATTTGTAGAGCATGATATTTCCCTTCAACAATGCGTTAGAATGGTGCCTTACAAACTTACTACCACTTAGTGGATGGCTTGTGATAGGCTCCCCACTTTGGATTATCTGCATGAGGTGGTGGATCATATGTAAAATGATAGACACAAACATTGATCATTTTCCATGTGAATTTTATAAAACCCTATGGGATCTTGTGGGTGTTGACTTACACCATGTTTATCATGAGATATTTATTACACATTCTCTATGGAAGAATATAAATAAAGGAAACATTAATCTCATACCTAAGCAAGGGGATCCTGAATCGATCTTTAATTGGTGGAAAATCATCTTCCTAAATGTTTCCTATAGAATCATTGCCAAAGCTCTAGTGCTTTGGTTGCATAATCTGTTACCACACATCATTCAACCTAAAAAAATAGTATTCACCAAAAGTAGATATATACGATAAAATATCATTGAGGTTTGAGAAGGAATGGATTGGGATATAAGGTATAAGCAACAAGCTATGTACATAAAAATTGACCTTGAAAAAGCTTATGACCATATTGAGTGGCATTTCATATTGGACATGGATAAATCTATAAGATTTGGGGTAGAATGTCATTCAAACCATACATAAGATTTTTTTTAATGCCTCAACCATATTATCAATTAATTTAGTCACTTATGATAAACTTGGTTTGTTTCGATCTATTCACTAAGGATGCCCTTTAGTACTCATTATGTATGTACTTGGAGTTGAGGGTTTTGTATATATTATTAGCAATGACCAAGCTAAGGGCCTCGTTAAAGGCATCTTTTTCATTTAAAATAAATAAAATCCTCAATAAGAAATGCAATTTTTGGATGGCAACTTTATTAATGGTTCTTTCCATACTATTATTGGAGTCTATGCAATGTATCAACACCTTCATTCTTACCTTTGACTCAAGCATCTAATGGAAAAAGGATCATTTACATGGGATACCAAATATAGATGGGCTTAGATCAAACATGATGAAATATTTATGTTTTTTGGCATCTTTTTTACTTTTAATGCCTCTCCACCCCTATTATGGAAATATGTTGGTTGAAAAGTACCAAAGAATATAGAATATTGGGTGCCTAAGATCTTATCATTACTAGGTAAATTCTAAATATGATCCAAAATGCTTGTGAAGCAACCATTTTTACTACTCTTCATGCTAGGTGACTTCAAAGAAGTCTTACCAGAAACTTGAAAAACCTCTCAGGGAATTTTTTGAGCCAATTCTTTGCAAGGCCATGGATTCAATATGGTGTCCTAGGAATACTAATATCTCATGTAGGATGCTGAAGGTATGAGTCACATTATCATGGATTGTCAAGGAATTACCTTATGTGAAAAAATATTGTGCAAGCTATTGATATTAAGGAAGCTTGGAAGGTGTTGTTTTGACACTACATCTCTTTGGGCCTACTTAAAGGCAAGAAAGCCTAGAAAAGGCTTGGCTTTTCTAATCTACTCGTAATAAAATTCCCATTCAAATTTCTAGGTCCTTTTATGGAAAAATGTATTTGGAAAACATGCAAAAGGATTAAACCATGGATTCTCTAGAATGGATTAGGGTTTATAGATGGGTTATTGGTTAACTCACACATGAAGAAAAGTTGACCAAACATTTAGAGGCCATAAACTTTGATCTGTAACTCCATTTAATATATTAAACATGATAAAACAACTGTATCAGAAAGTTTGATGCTGTCATAATCCACTATATCTAATTAACGGAATTTTTTAATACTTTTAGATGCCATACATTATCATCTAAGGGTCCAGAATTACCATTTAATTATTTTTCAATATTTTTTTATTTTTACAAATTATATATGTTTAGGACTGGATGTTAATTTTAATTGAATTTCATTTGATATGATTATTTTACTATTTAGAGTATTTTGGCAAATTTTTAGAGCTACGCGTGCTTGCATGTAAGACTTAGAAAAAATAATATCTCCTAAAAATAGAAGTCAAATTTGGGAGCTTTTTTTAGATTTTATTTATTTTTTATTTTTTTGCATGTCAACTCTATTTCTGAGTTGAGGCATATTTATATATGGTTTTGATATTATTTAAATTAATTCAATATGAATCAATTCTATGTATTATTTTAGATCTTGGCCTATTGATAGTTTTATTGTCTTGATAGTTTTTGGGTTCATTTGGATCAAACCATGGCTTTTCTAGAATAGCTCAGTGTTTCAAGATGGGTTGTCTACTAACACACACTCACTATGGTGGTAACATATTATATTTGATGTCTAAAGGGATAATGATGTTAAAAGAGAAACTATGGATGTCATTGATCTCAAAAGGATTAGGCAAGATTGATGGAGAGAAGAGCATGCTTCACAATTACACTATGGAAAGTTGTCATACTTTTAGAAAGACCATTTATGGATGTTTAATGTCAAAAATATAGAAGATACGTTATGGATTTTTCATGTACATTTTATAAATATGAAATAAAATTTTAGATGAGAAGGAATGAACTCATAATTAATTTATTTATCTCTCAAACATTATAGGGTTTCATAGTCAAATCCTAATGGTTTATCCATGGTGTGAACAAGTAAAGTTCTATTTTATGTTCATTAGATATAGATGCAACATGTTAGCTTAAGTTATAACATAATCCTTTATCATCATTGTGAAACCAACCCCTCAACTTGGTAATTCAAGCTCTGAGCAATGATCAAGGGACTTTATATACTCCTAAGTTTAAGACTTAGTATATGTCCCAGCTTGATCAGTGGCTATTACTTCATCATACATAGATGATCCAACAGAGTGAAGTAAAGTGAAATTGTAAAAGGCCCCTCTAATTGAATGCGCTAATTCCAAGTGTCACAGGCACACGAGTCTCTCAGATATAGGATCAATGAGAGTGAGCCTATCAATGATAATGTTTAAGCTAGTTAGAAGATCAATAGTTCTTGCTTAATTAGGCATTGGATATTTAATGAATCATGATAAAGCCAAATTATAATAATGACCTATGATTTAACATGCAAGTGACAAGTATCATAATCATGGAGCCTAGACAATTAATCTATGATGCGATTTGAAGTCAAAAGGCTAACAATTAATACAAGGATACCAAATGTCTCAATATCAAGAACTGACATCTATGTATAGAAGGCATGCACTTATCCAAAGTGTCATATCTTTAAGGGTTGGATAGATATAAAGAATGAGCTTGATAGAAGATCTAATAGTGCATGGGTGATCATGTAAAGGAGATTTAATAGAGCAAATGGACTCAAATGCTATAAAGAGATTGATATTTAACAACTAAACATAAGTAAAGATCATGCATCTTTGTAGATACAATGTCATGCGGAAGCTTGGATGAGAAATATCAATTAAATTGGGTGGACTTAGATGGAACAAAGTGATTGATGTTATCAACACAATGATGAGTTAAATATCAAGCAAGTCTTAAAATATTGATGAAGTGAAAATGATCAAAAGATGCAGGAAGAAACAAGATGAGGTCAAAGTGTCAAAGTTTAATGACTAAGTCAAAGTAAATATGGTGTAGGTTTAAAGATCTAATGACATATATGAGATAGGATATGGAGATTGATGGACACATTTTAAAGAGTGGAATATTAAAGTTTAGTAGTGTATAGAGATCTGACAGAGCAAGAGATCTTAGAGATGGCATGAAGAAGGAGATAAAAGGTTAGTATTTAATGTGTTTAAATTCCAATGGTCAAGTGGAGAAACATGAAATAACGATGCAATTCATGACAAAGATAAAGAGATTGATCATGGTGATTGATCAAATTGTGTGACAAGGCATGTACATCATAATCAAAGCTTGATATTTGATAAATATAGTAATAAGAAAAAATATTTATGGTGGTGGAGCTTGAATTTAAGAAGTAGGAAAATTATAGAGGTGTGATATGTTACAATCTGAATGTGAAAAAAAAGAAGAAAAACCTATATCAAAAGCTTATATATACGAAATCTAGGATACTTAAAGAAGTTGATGTTGCTAAAGCTAGAGCCATTTGAATTATGTCAAACAAAAAATATATAGACATAGAACAAAAGGGTAGAGAGGAAAAGAAGAGGGTGAAGAATAAGAGATGAAGTGCATTTAATATATATATATATATATATATATATATATATATATATATATATATATATATATATAGAAAGAGAGAGAGAGAGAGAGAGGGCCAAAGAGGAATAAAGGCACATAGAGATAGTGTGTAGAGATTGAGAAGTTACCTATTAGACTTGTAATAGAGGGAATATATTTGGATTTATTTATGAATCTATTTTGTATACTAGATTTGTATCTCCATAGATAGGATTAGTTGGTCCCATCAGACAAGCTGAGTTGGTACTCAGTTAGGGGATTAGTGTCTCCTTAGAGCTGATGCCCTTAAACATGGTAACCAGTGAGGTTAAGCTAAGTTGGTGCTTAGTTAGGGATTTTGTGCTTCCTTAGAGTTGGTACTCTTAAACTAGGGGATTGGTGTCTCTTTAGGTTCAATGACCTTAAAAGTGTAGCTACTAAGGCTTGTAACTAGTGAGGTTTTGCTAAGTGAGGCACTGACTGTGAGGCTAGATTAGAATAGTAGATTCTAGCATATATTCTCATCATGGTTTTTCCTTTTGGTTTTTCCATGTATAAATATGGTTTCATGAGTATTTTTGTGTATGATATTTGCATATTTGATTTCATATCTACATTTATCTTTTAATCTACATATACTTTTGAGTTTTTTAAAAAGGATTAAAGGACTCATTTTGGTTGATTTAGTGATTCACCTACCCTCTCAATATATATTTATGATCTAATAATTGATATCAAAGCCTTGGATTACTTAGAATAAGAATAAATGACTCAGGTATATGTTAGAACAATGAACACAATGGCTAGTCAAGAAAGATCTTCATCAAATAAAGCACTTCTCTTTGATGGATCTAATTATGCATTTTGTAGCATAAGAATGGAAGCATATCTATCCTCATTAGGTTTAAATGTATGCATGTTTGTGGTAAATTGATATACAACCCCTATTATAACTCCTATCAATCAGGCTTCAAATAAGGCATATGAGAGCAATGCCAACGTTAAAAAACACTATTCCCTATAGATTATCAAATCAAAGTTTGTGAAAGTGACACATTTCCAAAACACACAATACATCTGAAATAAGATAAAGAACATCTATGAAGGTGATGACAGGGTACAACAAGCCAAACTAAAAAAATATAGAGGTATGTTTGAAAGTCTTAAAATGACTAAAGATGAGGAGATTGTAGACTAAATCCTAAGGGTAGATGAAATAGTGAATGCAATTAGAAGCCTAGGAAAAGATATGAAAGAATCAATCATTATCAAAAAGGTCCTAATATCTTTTCCCTCAAGATATCATTATAAAATATTTGCAATAGAGGATGCAAGTGATCTAGATAAGTTAACTGTAGATGAGTTGTGTGGAGAATTTGCTACCTATGAGATGACAATGGGAGAAGTAGATACTCCTAGGAGAGAAGCTACCTTCAAATCATCTAGGAAAGCAAAAGTAGAAGCATCTACATCTAAATCTATGGAAACTGATGAAGAAGAAGAAGAAGCCAAATTTGTAAGAAATTTGAAAAGAAGATCTGTAAAGTACAAAGTTAAGTTACCATTTAAATTCTTTAATTGTGGTAAGGTAAGACTTTTTGATTCTAAATGCCTATATGAAAAAAGGATAACTCTGAGAAAGAAGAGGATAGAAAAAGGATGAAGCCCCACTATTCCAAAAAGATGAACTTCTTTAAAAACAAGAAAATCTTGGATAGAAGAGAAGATAGTGACTCACTAGATGATAATGATATCTCAAATGATGACCATGACTATGCTTTTATGGCTAATGGAAGTGAATCCCTTTTCATGGCATGACAATCAACTTATGTAGATATAGATCAAAAAGAAGTTGAAGACTCTAGTGAAGAAGAGGATGTAGATGTGGAAATTTAACATGAACTCATCTATTCTCTACATGAGATTGACAAGTTGATAAAAAGGGAACACAAGATAGAAGAAACTTGGATAAAAATAAATTGAAAAACTATAAAAAAGTCTTCAAGAATCTGATCATATGGTGATAAGCCTAAAGACACAAGTTGAAGAGGCCACAAGAATAAAAGATGTAGTAAATATTGAGATATAATTAAAATTTGTTGAGTGTATGAGGCTAGAAGAATAGATAGTAGTTTTAAGAAAAGAACTTGAAAAAACTAAAGACCAAATAGACAAAGGTTTAAAAGCTAAAAAGAAGGATCATACATTTTTGATGAATTGATCAGCTCTTAAAAGCCATCAAAAGGGAAACTTTGTGTTGGTTATGAATAAGGGAAAATTCTCATGACTAGTACATCTTCTAAGTTATATGACAACCTTAAAGAATAAGGAGGATTAGGATAAACTAAGGATAAATATTGCAAGGGAATAGAGACATATGCAAGCACTTCTAATGTGAGGAATACTAAAGGAGAAAGAAGGCCTAAGGAAAGAATAAACAGTAATGATTCCCATCTCTATAAACTTGAGGAAGATTCAAAAGACAAAGATAACTAATGAAGATGGTTGTACAAGGGTAGGAAACTTGAGAAGCAAGAGTTTATAAGAACTCCTGATCTTGCACAAAAGAGAAGATATGACCATGTATTCCTCATTTTCTATGGTTATTATTTTTAACTATAATAATTTTGGACATAAGGATAGTAATTATAGAGTTGTGCTTACAAGGAGAACTAATTTTACAAGAAAAAAAATCATTTTCACCCTTAATAGATGAAAATGTAGTGTGTTATAATTGTAATAATTTTGGTCATAAAGTTTAAACACTGTAGAACAAGCTTTGTAAGATCAAAAGTGAAAGGTAAGAATAAAGTCATGCCTCCTAGTGTGAATAAAGGTTCACAAGTCTCTGATAAAGAGAAAAATAGGACATATAACAAACCTAAGAATGTATGGAAAATGAAAGATCAAGCCAATGCTACAAAGGTTGGAAAATGTCAAGAGTTCTCAATGTCTGCACATGTTGAGAATGAGAAGGACAAATCTCAAGGATACCTCCAAGGTGATGGGCGAGGATAGTTTTAAGGTATGTATAGATTTAAAGTGAACATATTATTGCTATAGAGAATGTATCAAGCATAAAACATCAATCTTTTGTCCCTAGTGATGAAATTCTAAACTGTAAATAAGATTCATCAAATGAAAAGGTGTGCCACATGTTATCTCCATGTATTGTCAATCCAATCATAGAATAAAATGAGAACATTGTAGTGGATGAGTGTGTTACTTATATAAAGTCTAAGAAGAAGAAGAAGAAGAAGAATAAAAAGCATAAGATGATCAAGGAGGAGAAGGAATATGAGTAGTTATGGGCAACTCCTAGTTTCACATTATTCTAAGACATTGTGAGTTAAGTTGTCTCTATCTATGCTTCTTAAGAGGACCCCTTCTAGTGCAGAAGCAATCAATGTTTGATACAAATAAGAGGTCAAGTAGGTTGTGATAATGTCTTGATCAAATCAGGTCAAATGTTGTGTATGTAGTGTTTGTAAGGATAGAAGGAACGCTTCAATATGACATAATGAGAGTGTAGTGCATCTCATATATATGTCTATAGGTTCAGTTGGCATAAGGTTTCTAATGCAAGAAATCCTTGACATGGTATATCTTGTTCTATACAATGATCTAGATCACCAAATTTAGCGAACATGTCAAATATGATGATATACATGTGAAAAATGAACTTATGGTGTGATATAGGCAGTCTCTTGGTGCAAAGATAGAACATGGAGTTAGGGGGGAACTAAATCAAATAGCCTTAATGGATTGAAGAGATGTGATTGATGTGAAAAGGAGCATATGTGAGATGATTGAATCATGATTGAAAGAAAAAGTGATGTCTTCTATAAATGCTAACTCAACCAGGTTGAGATGATCACTTAAACAAACCAAGTTAGGTGCTTATAGAGTTTATTGAATCATCATGCATAAACAAAGTGGGAGATTTGTATTTGGTCAGGCCTTAGCATCAAATAACTATGTATAGATACCCAAAGATGCTCAAGTAATGAACTGAGATAGAATATGGTAGTATCTCCTATATCACATCAATATATACTAGTGATGGAGCATAAGTCTAGAGGAAGGATCATAAAATCCTTGTTGATCCCTACAAGAAGAGAAAAGGCAACTCACGTATGTTTATTTTTAAAAATTTTAATCAGTTGAGGTTACAAGTTCTTGGACAAACTCTTTTATCTAATAAAGTGGAATAACACTTTAGACAAATAGTGAAAAAGAGTCCCTTTGCCATTCATGTGAAAGATGGAGAAAAAAGGCAAATGCTCTTTATAAATGTTTGAAAGAGTAGAACAAGTGTCCAAGATGAGTTTAGGAAAATATGCCATTGCCTAAGGTGGATCAAGTTTGGTATAAACATATTTAGTTCATACTCATTATAAGCCAATGCAAGCAATGCCAGAGAAGGGTCAAATTATTAGAAGATCAGAACATTAAGTTTTCATCAGAGCATTTAGTTTGCCATCAATGCCAAAGGGGAAATTGTTTGAAATATGATTTTCATTTATGTCAAAAGGGACACTATGGATTTCAATTATATCAAAAGGATCAAGAAGGATTAATGGAGAGAAGTGCATGTTTCATAGTTACACTGTGTAAAGTTATCATGATTTTACAGACCATTTATGGATGTTTAAAGTCAAATAGATAGAAGATCCATTATGGGTTTTTCATGTACATTCTAGAAATATGGTTCAAAATTTTAGAGGAGAAGGAATTATCTCATAATTTACTTATTTATCTCTCAAACATTATAACATTTCATAGTAAAATCCTAAGGGTTTAGCCATGTCATCAACAAGCAAAGTTCTATTTTAATGTTCACTAGATATAGTTGGGACCTAGTAGCCTAAGTTATAACTCAAGACTTTGTCATCATGGAAAAACCAAACCCTTGACCTAATAATTATGGGATCTGAGCAATGATCAAAGGACATTATGTTTTCCTATGTCTAAGACATAATATATGTCCTATCTTGATCAATGACTATCACTTCATCGTATGCAGATGATCTAATAGAGCAAAGCAAAGATAAAGTATTAGATCCCCCTTTGTGTGAATGTATTAATGCCAAGTGTCACAAGTACATGAGTCTATTAGACAAAGGACCAATGAGAGTGAGTCTATCAAATATAAAGTTTAGGCTAGATGAAAGATCAATAGTTTGCACTTAATCAAACATTGGAGATCCAACGAAGCTTGATGAATTCAAATTGTCAAAAAGGCCTTTGAGTTAATGCACAAGTGATAAGTGTCTTAATCATAGACCCTAGAAAGTTAATCTATGATGTAGTTTAAATTTAAATGGTCAACAAGCAATGTGAGGATACATAATATCTCAATAGTGAGAACTGATAGATATGTATCCATGTGCTTACACCATTTGTCATATCCTTAAGGGTTGGAATGATATAAATAATTAGCTTGCGAGGTTATTTGATGGTGTGTGGGTGATTGTTTAAAGGAGATCCAATAGAGAAAATGAACTTAAATGCTATAAAGAGCTCTACATTTAACAACTAGATAGAAGTAAAGATCATGGATATTTTAAGATGTAATGGCACACAAAAGCTTGGATGAAAAATATCAATGGAATGAGTGAAACCAGATGGAGCAAAGTGATCGATGTTTATCAACATAGTGATGAGTTAAAGATGAAGTAAATCTGAGAAGATGGATGGAGGGAAAGTTATCCAAAAACATATGAATCAGCAAGATGAGGTCAAAGTGTTGAATTTTAATGACCATTTTAAGGTAAAGTTTGTGCATGCTCAATAATCAAAAGACACATGAGAGATAGGATATGGATATTGAAAAATGTGTTTTAAAGAGTGTAACATTAAAGTTCAGTGACGTACATAGGTTTGATAGAGTGAGAGAGATTGGAAATGTCATGAAGAAAGAGATCAAAGGCCAGCATTTAAAGTGTTTAAATTTCAATGGTCAATTGGAGAAACATGTAGGAAATATGCAATTAATGGTATAGACAAAGAGATTAATCATACTTTTTAATAAAATTATATAACAAGGCATGTGCATCATAACTAGAGCATGAGATTTGCTAAATATAGTAATAAGATATATTTGTAGAGATGGAGCTCTAATTTGAGACGTGATAAAATTGTAGAGGTGTGATGTGTTATAGTCTAAGTGTGAAAAGATAGAAGAAGCAAAACCTAGAACAAAATCTTAAATATACGACATCTATGATAGTGTTAAAAGTTGATATTGCTGAAGTTAGAACCATTTGAACTGTGTGAAACCAAAAATATATAGACATAGAATCAAAGGGTGGAGTGGAAAAAAAGAGGCTAGAGAGAGAGAGAGAGAGAGAGAGAGAGAGAGAGAGAGAGAGAGAGAGAGAGAGAGAGAGAGAGAGAGAGAGAGAGAGAGAGAGAGAGAGAGAGAGAGAGAGAGAGAGAGAGAGAGAGAGAGAGGAAATTTGTCAAATAGATACATGTATAGACAAATAGAGAAAGAGAGAGAGAGAGGGGAAAAATGGAACAAAGACACACAGATAATGTGTAGAGAATCAATAGTTACAGATTAGACTTGTAATATAAAGAACATAGTTGGATTAATTTATGAATTTATTATATATACTGAAGTTATAGCTCCATAAATTTGATCGGTTGGTGTCATTCGATAAGATGAGTTGGTGCTTAATTAGGGGATTGGTGTCTCCTTAGGGCTGGTACCCTTAAACATTTTAACTAGTGAGGTTGAGTTGAGCTAGTACTTAGTTAGAGAGTTGGTGCTTCCTTAGAGTTGGTACTCTTAATCTAGGGGATTGGTGTCTCTTTAGGTTTAGTACCCTTAAAAGTGTATGTAGTGAGGCTTGTAGCCAGTGAGGAATGTAACTAGTGAGGTTTTACAAAGTGAGATCTTGACTGTGAGGATGGATTCAAACAATAAACTCTCAAAGCTATTCTCACTGTGATTGTTCTCTTTGGGTTTTTCATGTATAAATCTTGTGTCATGATTATTTGTGTGTGTATGATATTTTCATATTTGATTTAACCTCTACATTTATCTTTTTATCTCCATATGCTTTTGAATTTTCTTTGAAAGGATTACAAAACTACTTTTAGTTGATTTACTAATTCACCACCCCCAGCCCCCCTCTCAATAGATAGTTGTGTTCAAACATTCCTTAGAATGGCTCAGGGTTTCAAGATCGGTTGTTGGTTAACTCACACATGAAAAAAAAAGAACAATCTTTTGGAGGCCATAAATTTTAACCCATAGCTCCGTTTAGATCTTCCACATGATAAAAAATATTATATCAAAAAGTTTGATGCTACCATTAGCCATTGTATCCACTTAGAGGCATTTTTGATATTTTTGGATGCCATATGTGATCATCTAAGGGTCCAAAATTATAGTTTAATGATTTTTTGTGAATTTTTTTTATTTCTAAATTTTGTATATGTTTAAGACTAGTTGTTAAATTCAGTTGAATTAAATTTCATAGGATAATTTTAATGTTTAGAGTATTTTGGGAGATTTTTAGAGCTGTGCACACTTGCATGTAAAACTTACAAAAAATAGTGGCTACTAAAAATAGATCTTTTTTAGATTTTATTTTCTTTGATTTTTTACATGTCAACTATATTTCTAAGTTGAAGCTTGTTTAAGCATGGTTTGGGTTTTTAATTATTTAAATTCATTCAAAATAAATAAATTCTGAGTTTGTTTCAGATCATAGCCTATTGGTAATTTTATTATCTTGATAGTTTTCAGCTTAATTTGGATAAAACCATGGCTTCTATGGAATGACTCAGGGTTTCGAGATGGGGTTGTCTATTAACTCACACTCACTAAGGTCGTTATCTATTATCAATTTCAATGAGGTCCCTTTGGTTGAGGTTCCTTGGATCAATGCTCTCAAGTTATTTTGTAGAAGCATTCATACTATCTAGTATATCTTTTGTAAGCAGTCTCACTCTTGGCTATCCTAAGAAGAGCTGAAAAATAAATTCTAGTTAGCCAATGCTGATAGAGAATCCTACCCAAAAATTCTTAATGTTATTCTGCCTCCAATGCTTCCCAAAAAATTTATTCACTCCACTTATCCTTGGTAAAAAGATTTGATGTGGTATATTGAAAGTCCATTTCATAATTACACCCCTTAACTTGGCTATGGATAGCTTACTCACCATATTCCTACGGGGGACAATCTTAACTCCCATTGGTGTTTATGTTCCTCCATTTATACCTAATGATTCCATTTTCACTCTATTTGGTAGGCTTTTTTGGAGCCTAAGCTAGCCTACGGGGGACAATCTTAACTCCCATTGGTGTTTATGTTCCTCCATTTATACCTAATGATTCCATTTTCACTCTATTTGGTAGGCTTTTTTGGAGCCTAAGCTAGATCATTTCGCTTGGTGTATCTTATATCAAGGCCTACCTATAGGGAGAAGGCTTGTGAACATACAAATTTCCCTTCCCACATGACATTTTTATGGCCATATGGAAATGCTCCCTCATATTTTCTTGCACTACTCCAAAACTCGAAAGGTCTAGAAATGAATTTATGACCTCTTCAATCCCTTCCAGCCCAAATTTTTTCAATGGCAGCATATCCTTTCTAGAGATAAACCCACCTTGCCTTTTAAATGTGCCTAAGTCTAGCATACTTTTAGAGTGAAGATTGTATATTGGTTATGGAAAGAAAGAAAGACTACAATATTTGACAATGTTTTTTTAAATTTTAATTTTTTTCTCTAAGCAAGTCCTCTATTATTTCAAATATTTTTTTATAGATAAAAGTGCAAGAAAATAAAGTTTCAATTAAGCTTGACCATTTCTAGGACCGTCTCATTCGTTGGGGAGATGTTCCTTGTGCTATGGCATGGATTTATCCATCTCCAACTAGGGATAATAGGCTTTATGATAGAATTGCCATTCCACCTAGAGGTGGGCACTAACACATAAAATATTGGCACTTGTCTAATAGTGGCACTCCATATTAGTGCATGACCCCTTCTAGGTAGCAATGAGGGTCAATACCCCCTCCTCCTTCCCTTATTGGACAGGATGGTTGGGATGCTCTTCCTCCACTATGTCCAGATGCTTGGGGGCATCACCTAAAGGTTGGTAAGACATGTTGGACAAGTTTCCCATACTCACGCTAGCCATTTCCTCTACTCAGCCACAAGAAGATGATAAGAACACTACTCAGGCTTTTTGTGGGTAGCCAATTCTAGGTGGCAATAACTTACCAAGTTTAGGTTAGAGTCCTGATGATATGGATCCTCTGCCTTCTAGCCCTGCTCTAGTAGCTTAATGTTCTCTTTTATTATGCTTTAATGACTTGTTTTTAGGTAGGGTCTTGTATTGTTTTTCCTTTTGTTGTTTCATATTCTTAGGCTTGGTCTAGTCTGTCGTTGAGGCATGCTTCCATACCGATTATTGTTTTAATGAATTATTTGTATATTATATATTTTGTTATTATATAGATATATTTCATCAAACAAACAAAAAAAAAGATTTATGGATTCTGAATCTTCAATCTACACATTCTCAAAACTTCTCCTAAAATACTATAATATAGACATTTTTGCTTTGGTGGTTCCCTAATATGCTATTTCTAGTAAATTTGATGTCCTCTTGGACCTAGTTGCTACTACAACCCTTGCAAAAATAGACATATCCATTTTATGTTGAATAAAAAATAGGTCTTTTGCATCCTTCTTGTTTTCTCTTAGAAGATCCTTCTCTACTTGTGTTAAATCATGATATTCTACTTGATTTGGGGGTTTTATGAATATGTCCTCCAATATATTCCATACATCCTAGGAACAAAACAATGTTTTCCTTTTCGTTGACCAAAAAAATTAATTTTTGCATGCAAAAATTAGAATTTAATGTTGGATAACAATGTTGGTCATTGCCATCATTTTCTTCAATGAATAAATTCTGTATTTCTCCCCCAATTTTTTTAATGTTGCAGATTGACTATAAGTTGGTGACTCTCTTTACTTGTCTTGCCCTGTACACTTTATTTGATTGCAGATCCTTTAGTGCTATATTTTTTTGTCTCTATTTACAATGTCCTTTTAACCAAGGGATATTTCTTATATATATTTTATTTTATTTTGTAGTTTCTACTAGCTGGTTCTTTCTCCCACCCTCAGCTGCAATTTAATTTGGTTGGTTAAGAGGCAGAGGAAAAATGGAGAAAATAGAGCTTTAACTCTTTTAGAGTTTTCTCAGAAACTAAAACAAATACTTAATAAAATAAAATCCTTCTTCCATGCTTGTGCACATATAGAAAAACAACAATTATAATTATATATTCCTCTTTTTGATATAGAGCCACAACCTAGAAAATAGAGTATTTCTTATCTGTTGAAGTTCTCACTTCAACTCTAAAAAATAGAGCATTACATTTTCTATGTAGCACACTAATTAAAAACATAACAAAGACTAGAAGGAGGACTTGACTGACTGCATTCTGGATTTCACAAAAAAACATCCTTTTTCAATATGCTGGTGATGGGAGCCCATACTTCATGATAGCACATGCAGAAAATTTAATGAGGAATATGATAGAGAATAGACAGGTCAGGTTTCTTTTTCAAAAGTCTTCAAAGATTAATTTGGAGTGATGCATGATCAAAAAAGCTGAAGGATGATTAGGAGGAGTAAATACGATTGTTGGGATTATATATCCAACACTCCCCCTTAATCACAACTACCACCATCCAAAACTCCCAAATGATCTCTTAGATACTCAAAGCTTTCTTTTGCTAATGCCTTGGTGAAGATATCTACATATTGATCTTGAGACCTGTAGAAAACTAGAAAGATTTCTCTATTGTTGATTAGTTCTCTAATGAAGTGATACCGTCTGTCTATGTGTTTGCTTCTCTTGTGAAAAACTAGATTCTTTGACAATGCTATGGATGAGTTATTGTCACAAAAGATCTTTGTTTCCTCTTCTTCTTCTTACCTGAGATCTTTTATCATTATTCTCATCCAAACTGCTTGACATGATGCACCTATGGCTGCTACGTACTCTACTTCAGCTGATGAAAGAGTGACAATTGGTTGTTTCTTTGAAGCCCATGAAACTACACCTATTCCAAAATGAAAGACATAACTAGAAGTGCTCTTCCTATCATCAATGCTTCCTACACAATCACTATCTATATATCTAATAAACTTGAACTCATTTGACTTTGCATACTAAATGCCATAGTTCCTTATTCCACTCACATATCTAAGAATTCTCTTTCTTGTTTGCCAATGAGAGTCCTTTGGAGAGTCCATGAACCTTGAAATGAGACTAACTACATACATTATGTCAGGCCTTGTGGCTATTAAATACATGAGGCTACCAAGAAGCCTTTTATACAAAGTTGAATTAATGTTGCCTCCTTTATCATGCTTGCTTAATTTCAGTCCTGTGACAATTGGTGTTGGAGCTGATTTGCAATTTGTCATGTTAAACGTTTTCAAAATATAATTTGCATACTTAGATTGGGAGATGAATATACCATTATCATTTTGGTTTACCTCAATTCCAAGAAAATACTTCATGAGACCCAAATCAGTCATTTCAAATTCCTTTTTCATAGCTCCTTTGAACAAATCAATTTCCAAATCACCCGTGAATATCAAACCATCAACATACAAGCAAACAATTATGATCTCACCTTGCTCATTTATCTTGGTATACAAAGTAGACTCACTGTTGCACCTATTCAAGCCATTTTACAAAAGATAACAGTCAATTCTACTATACCAAGCTCTTGGGGCTTGGTTGAGTCCATAGAGTGCCTTTTTTCAGTTTGTAAACTTTGTCTTCTTGACCCAAAATATCATACCTAGGTGGCTGCTCCACATAAAATTATTCAAGGTAACCATTCAAAAAGGCTTATTTTACATCGAGTTGGTAAACTGGCCACTTGTTTTGAGTTACTATTACAAGTATTGTTCTCACAGTGTCTAAACATGCTACCGGAACAAATGTCTCATTGTAATCAATCTCGGGCTGTTGTGAATATCCTTTTTCTACTAGTCTTGCTTTATGTTTTTGCAGATCACCATTTGCATCTAATTTATTTTTGTAAACCCACTTCACTCCTATAACATCCTTGCCTTTTGGAAGGCTCACTAGCTCCCATGTTTGATTCTTTTCTATTGCATCAATTTCATCATCCATTGGATTTACCCTTTTTTCATCCTTAATTGCATCTTCATAATGAATAGGATCTTCTACTTGTGAATAAAATGCAAAGAGAGAAATTAGACCAACATTATTTTCACCTTCATTTTGATCATAAATGTCTCTCAAACTTATAATTTTTTGTCTTGTCAAGCTTGCCAATGTAGGATTTGACATATCACTTGAACTTGAACTTGTGGAATGTGGACTTGATGGTCCTGCACCTTGATTGCCACTTTTAGATTGTGTTTGTTGTATATTTGAAGGAGTGAATGCTTGAATGCATGGGGCTGTCCTTACACTTGATGATGGTGTCATTTGATGACCACTTTGTTGAACCTAAATGGAAGTGGAAGGAGTCACATTTGATGGAGTACCTATTGGTGTTAAATCTTCTCTATCTTCTTGAGGTAAGTTGGCTGCAATATTGATTATTTTCTCCAGACTTCCATCCCATGCTTCATATTCTATGAATTGTACATCTCTACTGATTATAACTTTCTTGGTTATTAGATTGTATAGTTTTTATGCCTTGGATTCATCACTATAACTAACAAATATGCACTTTTCTCCCTTTTTGTCCAATTTTCTTCTCAACTCATCTAGCACATGAGCATATGCCACACATCCAAATAATCTCATGTGAGCAACACTATCTTTTCTTCCTATCCATACATCTTTAGGAATCATATTCTTCATACTTTTGGTTGGACATCTATTCATAATGTATGTTGCACAAGATACAGCTTCAGGCCAATATTCATTTGACAAATGCTTTGCTTTCAACATACTTCTTGCCATTTCCATGATTGTTTAATTTTTTCTTTTAGCTACCCCATTTTGTTTAGGTGTGTACCTGGTTGTGAATTTCTTGTGAATTCCATGGTATTTACAAAAATTTAGAAATTAATTTGAGATGTATTCACCACCTCTATCTATTCTTAATGCTTTGACGTAGTACCCACTTTGCTACTCAATAAGTGCCTTGAATTGACAGAAGAAATCAAACACTTCATTCTTTTGCCTTAGAAAGTAGACCCATGTTTTCCTTGAATAGTCATCAATGAAAGACAAAAAGTAGAATCTTCCACCAAATGATGGTGTTTGCATTGGCCCACATAAATTTGAATGAACAATTTCTAAAGGTGCCTTTGCTCTGATTGACTTGTCAGTTGGAAATGTCTCTCTATGTTTCTTTCCCAAGATGCATTCTTCACATTCTCTTTCCAGTTTCTCTATTAATGGGGAACCCTTTACCATACTCTTCTTATGAAGCAAGTTTAGACCTCCAAAGTTGAGATGCCCAAATCTTAGATGCCATAACCAATTTTCATCTTTTATTTCTACTTGAAGGATGGTTTTTGTAACTGCTGCAACCTTTTCTTTATCCTCTTGTGGGTTCATGGTGGATTGTGCTTGAGCATATTGTACATTCAAATCTAGCGTAATGTTTAGGGGAAACATTCTATTGTTTGTCATTTGCACTTTAGCAATAAGCTGATTACTTGGAAATTTACCTAGAATAGTGCATTCTTTGTTCTTGAAGAAGACTCTATACCCCTTTTGAACAAGCTACCTAATACTCATAAAATTATGTTTTAGACCAGGCACAAAATACACCTCTGAAATATACTTCTTCTCCCCTTGTTTAGTTAGAATGTTGATATTTTCTTTGCCCATAACTAAAACTTTGTTGTCATTACCCAATGTGACATCTGATTTTACACTTTCATCTAAACTTGAGAACATTTCTAAGTTCCCTGTCATATGATTGTTGCAACCTGAGTCTAAAAACCATACATCCTTCTGATTTTCTTGTGCTACATTGCATGCTATGAACATATTGCTCTAATTTTGGTTTTCTCTTGTAAAGTTTGCATTTTGTCTGCTAAAATAAGATTATTTTTTCATACATTCATTTGAATAATGCCCATATTTCTTACAATAATGACATTAAATTTGAGATTTGTCATACCTTTGACCATGTGGTTGATTTTGAGATGGGTTTGGGCTTTAGTTATGGTTGTTGCCTCTTCCTCTTGAGCTTGATGGGCTTCTTCTTCCACCTCTTTATGAATTCCTTCCTCTACCTTTGAAATTAAATCTTCCTCTACCTCTACCATGGCTGATTGAAGCTTGTGTCTTCAATGCCTGCTCCAATGATGAGTTTGCTGACCTGCTGAGCCTATGCTCATGAAAAATGAGAGATGCATGGAGCTCATCAACTAAAAATTGTGAGAGATTCTTTGTCTCCTCTATGGTCACAACTATGGATTCAAATCTTGTGGGTAAACTCCTTAAAATCTTTTCTACAACTCTTCTATCCTCAAGTGTTTCACCATGAGATCTGCTTTGATTAACTAAACCCATCACTTGTGTGAAGAAAGTGTCTACTGAATCTGAATCCTTCATGAAGATTGTTTCAAAATCCCTTCTTCGCATTTGTAGCTTAGCTGTTTTTACTTTTACCATTTCTTGGCATGATGTTTGAATAATATCCCATGCCTATTTGGACTTTATTGCTGCTGTAATCCTTCAAGAAAATGCTCTCATGAACATCTTGGAAGATGTGAAAGAGAGCTTTGGAGTCCTTCCTGCTATCCCTCAACAAGTCTTTCTTTGCTTGTGTCAATGCATTGTATGTTGCTGCATTTGCTGGTTCTAGAAATCCATTCTCTACTAGATCCCGAATATCTTGAGGACAAAATAATGCCTTCATGGTGATTGATGAATAATCATAGTTCTTCCCATTAAACTATGGGATTTGTGGATTTGTCAAGCTTGTGCTTGTGGATGCCATTGCTGATTGTGAAAGAAAACTTTGCCTTCTTCAAAGCCTCAGCTTGATAAGTACTTGAGAACCCTTACTTGAAATGCCCTTGCAAGAGAACCTTTAGCTCATGACCATGGCTCTAATACCACTTTGCTGGTTAAGACGCAGAGGAAAAATAGAGAAAATAGAGCTTCAACTATTTTAGAGTTTTCTCAACAACTAAAACAATTACTCAATAAAATAAAATCCTTCTTCCATGCTTGTGCACATACAAATAAAAAACAATTATAATTATATATTCTTCTTTTTGATATAGAGCCATAGCCTAGAAAATAGAGTATTTATTATCTGTTGAACTTCTCACTTCAACTCTAAAAAACAAAGCATTACATTTTCTACGTAGCACACTAATTAAAAAACTCACACAAAGAATAGAAAGAGGACTTGACTAACTGCATTCTAGATTTGACAAAAAAACATCCTTTTTTCAATACGCTAGTGATGGGAGCCCATACATCATGATAGCACCTAGAGAAAATTTAATGAGGAACATGATGGAAAATAGACAGGGTAGGTTTCTTTTTCAAAAGTCTTCAAATATTAATTTGAAGTGATGCATGATTAGAATAGCTGGAGGATGAATAGGAGGAGGAGTAAATACGGTTGTTGGGATTACATATCCAACAAATCCAACCCTACTACCTATTGACTGCTCCCTGGGTCTGACCAATGCTCTTCCAAGCTGCTATCTAAGCTGAGTTCTTCTTGACTTGGGCACTATTCCTTACTCTTGACCTTTGCCTTCTCACGCACAACCTAATCTTCTCCATATTGGCTTCTACATGGACGCTTCTCCCCTATCCTCTATCGTGGCTCTGATACCAAACTAAATACTAATTAATTGCTACAACAAAGAATAAGGCTTTTATTTTATTCAAGTTCTTTCTGATGTATATATCCTATTAAAAGCAGCCCCTATATATAGAGGAATTCGATCCAATAGAAAACCATTAAAATAGCTTTAAAGCTACTTAAATAAAGCTATTTAAAAGTAAGTTGAGGAAGAAAAACAAGAAACAAAGGCTCGATTTAAAGCAGTCTCCTTATCTGCTCCCGTGAAGCATCATCTTTAAAACTAACACCCTATAAATTAGTAGGCATTCTAATATGAGCCCACCAATTGCTCGTATGTGGGAGATGGAAATTATGAGGGATATGCAACTTGATAACTACAATAGGAGCAGTCTCACTCAATGTTTGATGATTGAGGAGAAAACATTATGTAGTAGTAGAATGAAATTTTTGCTCACTGGAATATAATCACTTATATTTTGGCTTTTGTTAGTATATAAATAAATTAATATAAAATAAATAAATTAGCAAGAAACTACTTGCCAATGTTATATAATTTGATAAGAAAATGAGAACATGCACACCAATGGCCTAGGTAGAGTCTTATCTTCTATTTTGTGACACAAAGTTGTTCAGTTGGGATATATGTTTAAGAAAGCACCATATCGTTCATAATTGTCCTGATGTCCAGAATAGGTCAAAAGTGTTGATTATGTTAGAAAGTCAAGTTAATTGGAGATAATTTCTCCCACCTCCCTACTTTTGTCATGCAAGCAAGCAGTTAAACAAGCAGTTAGTAAACTGGGAGTTAAGCAATCAGTTAATTAATTGATAGTTATATATGAGTTAGTTTAAGCACTTAACAATTAGTTAGTTAAGTAGTTGAAGTTAATTATAGATGAGTCTATTTTCAATTATTGTTTGGATTCTAAATCTATTTAAAGATGCTTGGGTGCACATTGTAATCAAGGAAATTTGAAGATTAATAAAATCTCTTTTCTTCAAGAAATTATTGTAGCAATTGTTCAGTTCTTGTTTAGTTATTTGAGTTCTTGTTTTTGCTCTCTTATTTACCCTTCAAATTGGTATCATAGCTTTGGAGAGAAGATCTAGGGAGAAGAAAGGAGTAGTTCACAGGTTGAGTCAGCAGAAGCCTGAAGGAAGAGCCTGCAGAGACCTCCAAGCAAGGATCCAGCAGTCCATGTGAAAGGACATAGTAGAAGTAGAAAGAAGAGGACAAGCGCCTTGTTGGGAAAGTGCAGTCAGCAGTGAAGGAAGCACTTAGGTAGGTTGTGAAGGGAGAAGTGATAGGCAGTCAGCCCAGCAAGGAAAATCGCATAGAAGGTGTTTGAAAATGCAACCTATTCATTGATCCATAGGGACGTGGAGAGTCAGGACAAGGAGATCGCAGGTTTCAAAGTGGTCGGTGCAATCAGTAGTTTTAAAGTGCAGCCAAAGGATGTAGCAGAAGAAAAAACAATAATTAAAATTAAGCAGTAAATAAGCACAGTAGTCACAAGAAGATCCAACAGATGTGGTGTGAGGTTTAAAGTGCTAGTTTGTTGAAAGCACAGGTTAAGAGAAGAGTGTGCACAACAGAAGTTAGTGAAGGGAGAAATGCATTGCAGCTAGCATGGACCCAGCAACAAGCATAGAAAAAGTGTAGTTAAAAACAAAAAATTTTGATCGGTCAAGGTGTTGTGAGATCGCAAATTTCATGAAGCTCCTGGTTGGTGAAGAGCGCGCAGTAAAAACCCAACAAACTAAGTTGTAGCCAAAGTTCGAGGAAGAGAAGGTAGTATTGTTACCAACATCAAACATTGACTAGAAAGTCATTCAAGCATAAAAATGGCAATGAACAATAGTATTTCACAACCTCAAATTCACAATTTCAATGGTAAGAACTATGACTTCTGGGCAATTAAGATGAGAACTTTATTTTTCTCATAAGATGTATGGGATTTGGTAGAAAGTGGTTTTGTAGAACTGCAGGATGAGGCAGCCCATCTGGTGTTAAATTAAGCACAAAAGGATGAGCTCAAAGAGAATAAGAAAAAAGATGCAAAAGCATTATTTCTCATCCAACAGGCATTGGATGAATCTATATTTTCTAGAGGTGTAGCAACAACGAGATCCAGAGAGGCATGAAAAATCTTGGAAACTACCTATAGATGTAATACAAAGGTAAAAATTGCTAAATTGCAATCTCTTAGGAGAACTTTTAAAAATTTGCAAATGAATGAATCAGAATCTATAGACCAGTTTATGGGTCAAGTTTTGAATATAGTGAGCCAAATTAGATCTAATGGAGAAACTATGACAAATCAGAAGATCATAGAAAAGATACTTAGATGTTTACCCAGTAAATTTGATGCAATAGTTGTAGCTATTGAAGAAACCAAGGATTTGGAACAATTATCTGTAGATGAATTAATGGGTTCTTTGTTAACACATGAATCTAGAATGAATAGAAATAACTCTTTTCTTGAGAATGCATTCAAGTCACAAGTATCAGTTGGCAAAGGAAGAGGAAGAGCCAGGTCAAGCTTTAGAGGAAGAGGTAGAGGCCGATATGGAAGGAACAAATCAGATGAAGGTGAGAATAGTAATCAAAACTACAGTAGTAAAAGACGTGGTAATAACCACTCACAACAAGGTTCACAGAGGTTTGCTAAATCTAATATTCAATGTTATTATTGCAAGAGATATGGTCATTATGCAAGTGACTGCAGAAATAAACAAAGATATGTGTACAAGCAGAATGCTAATTACACAGGTGAATCCAGTTCTAATCCTGAAAGCATGTTTCTTACTTGTAATGTTACTCAAGAAAAATCTAAAAATATTTGGTTCTTAGATAGTCGATGTAGTAATCATATGACAAGAAATAAAGAATTTTTTGCTGGTCTTGATGATTCTATAAAATTAGAAGCAAAATTAGGAAATGATATCACAGTAGATGTCATGGGTAAAGGTGTCATAAAATTTTTGGCCAAGAATGGTGAAAGAAGGTTTATACCCGATGTTTATTTTATACCTAGACTAAAACATAATCTTTTGAGTGTTGGTCAGTTACTGTAGAAAGGTTATAAAGTATCTTTTATGGATAATATCTGCACAATATTGGACAAGGTTCCAAGTGACAGGTTGATAGGAAAAGTGGAGATGACCAAGAATCGCATGTTCCCTCTTCATATTCAGTGCATCCAAGGAAAAGAGGAAGCACACTTCAAATCCATACAGCTAGACCAATCATGGTTATGGCACTTAAGGTATGGACATTTACATTTTGGAGCTTAAAATTTGTTACAAAAAAAAATATGGTGAAGGGTTTACCACCAATAGGACAGCCAGGAAGTTCATGTGACAGTTGTATTCTGGCAAAACAACATAGAGAGAGTTTTCCAGTAGGAGGCTCATATAGAGCTAAGGTAATATTGGAGTTAGTCCATAGTGATTTATGTGGACCAATGTAAACTCCATCATTTGGAGGTAGTACTTATTTTCTAACCTTCATTGATGACTTTAGCATAAAAACTTGGATCTACTTTCTCAAAAATAAATCTGAAGCCTTTGGAAACTTTAAAAAATTCAAGGCAATGGTTGAAAAGCAGAGTGGCCATTATATCAAGGTACTCAGATCAGATAGAGGAGGTGAATATATGTCTAATCAATTTTAAGATTTTTGTAGATATCATGGAATCAAAAGACAATTGACTACAAGGTACACACCACAACAGAATGGTGTAGCAGAAAGAAAGAATAGAATAATCATGGAAATGGCAAGAAGCATGTTGAAATCTAAACACTTGTCAAATGAATATTGGGCAGAAGCAGTAGCTTGTGCAGTGTATATTTTGAACAGAAGCCCAAGAACGAGTGTCAGAGATCAAGTTCCACAAGAAGCGTGGAGTGGTAAGAAATATAGTGTATATCATTTCAAATATTTTAGTTGTGTTGCATATTCTATTATACCATCTAAATTGAGAAAGAAACTTGATGATAGAGGTGAGAAATGCATTTTTATTGGCTATAGTGAAGAGTCAAAAGCTTATAAGCTGTATAACCCAATTTTAAAGCAAGTGATTATAAACAGAGATGTAGAATTCAAGGAAGAAGAAGCATGGGATGGTAGCACCATCACAGTTGGAGCACCAATTACACAGGATGAAGAAGTTTCTGAAGAATGAAATATGCAAGGTGGACAATCCTCTCCACAAGCAAGCACAATCACTCTAGTAAGAACACCAAGGAGGTTTAAACAAGGTGAATCATCTAGTCATGCATGTCACCCTATTGCAAATTCACAAGTAAGTGATGAATCAGATCCAACTCTTACTACTTTAAGAGGAAGATTGAAAGGTAAGAAGATGAGAAGTTTAAATGAGATTTGTAATCAAGAAGAAGAAAAATTAGATTTGGTTTCAAATTTTGCTCTTTTCACTCATGACCCTATGTATTATGAAGAAGCAGTTAATGAGGAACATTGGCTAAAAGCAATGGATGAAGAGTTGAATGCGATTGAAAGAAATTAGACATGGGATCTAACTACTCTACCTGAAGGTAAGGATTGTATTGGAGTCAAATGGGTTTATAAGACTAAATTTGATGCAGATGAAAATGTTGAAAAGCACAAGGAAAGGTTAGTTGCAAAAGGTTTTGCACAAGAACATGGAGTTGACTATAATGAAAAATTTGCACCAGTTCCTAGACTGGATACTGTTAGAATGGTTTTATCCATAGCTGCTCAAAATAATTTGTATGTATATCAAATAGATGTAAAATCAGCTTTCTTGAATGGTTTTCTAGATGAAGTATATGTGAAACAGCCCACAGGTTATGAAGTGGAAGGACATGAAGAAAAAGTTTACAGATTGAAGAAGGCTCTTTATGGACTTAAGCAAGCAACAAGAGCATGGTATAGTAGAATTGATTCTTATATGTTAAACAATGGATTGAACAGAAGTTATAGTGAGCCTACTTTGTACACAAAAATTAGCAAAGAAGGTCAGATTTTAATTGTGTGTTTATATGTTGATGATTTGATTTTTACTAGAAATTTGTCTGTAGACACTTTTAAATCAGCAATAAAGAAAGAATTTGAAATGATAGATTTGGGATTAATAAAGTATTTTTTGAGAATAGAAGTTGAACAATCAGAGAAAAAAAAATTTATCTATCAAACTAAGTATGCAAAGGATGTGTTAAAAAGATTTAGGATGCCGAATTGTAAACCAACACCTACACCAGTTGCTGCAGGGACTAAACTTAGCAAAGAAGACCAAAGGTCTAATGTTGATTCTACAACATTCAAAAGGCTAGTTGGTAGTTTGATGTATCTTACAGCTACTAGACCAGATATCAGTTATGGGGTTAGTTTAATCTCAAGATTCATAGAGTCACCAAAAGACTCACATTGGTAAGTTGGAAAAAAGATATTAAGATATGTGGTAGGAACTACAAATTATGGAAATTTATATTCCACAACTAACGATTTTAGTTTGATTGGTTTTACAGATAGTGATTTTACAGGTAGCGTTGATGATAGGAAGAGTACTTCTGGATATGCCTTTCTTTTAGGCACATGTGTGGTCACATGGGCATCCAAAAAGCAACCTATAGTGACACTTTCATCAGCTGAAGCAGAGTATGTTGCAGCCACATCAATAGCATGTCAAGCAACTTGGATGAGAAGAATATTGAAAGATTTATTACAGGCACAGAAGGAGTCAACGCCAATCTTCTGTGATAATAAATCAGCAATTGCTTTATCCAAAAATCATGTGTTTCACAAGAGGAGCAAGCACATAGATACAAGATTTCACATTATCAGAGAGTTAGTGAACAACGGAGAAATCCATCTAGACTTTTGTAGATCTGAAGATCAACTAGCAGATATATTTACAAAGGCATTACCAAAAGAGACCTTTGATTATTTGAGATAAAATTTAGGCATTGTAAATGCTAAAATTGTAAGTGGTAGAAATTAAGGGGGAGTGTTAGAAAGTCAAGTTAATTGGAGATAATTTCTCCCACCTCCCTACTTTTGTCATGCAAACAAGCAGTTAAACAAGCAGTTAGTAAACTGGGAGTTAAGCATTCAGTTAGTTAACTGATAGTTAGATATGAGTTAGGTTAAGCACTTAACAATCAGTTAGTTAAGTAGTTGAAGTTAATTATAGATGAGTCTATTTTTAGTTATTGTTTGGATTCTAAATCTATTTAAAGATGCTTGGGTGCACATTGTAATAAAAGAAATTTGAAGATTAATAAAATCTCTTTTCTTGAAGAAATTGCTGTAGAAATTTTTCAGTTCTTGTTTAGTTATTTGAGTTCTTGTTTTTGCTCTCTTATTTACACTTCAGATTAGAAAAATCTCATGTCAAATCCAAAATATGCACCAGACACACAAAGAAAGGTAAGCAGTGAAGTAATCAGGTCGCATAATTAAATCAACGAAGAATCATGAATCAGTTATGTCTATTTAATCGTTTCACAGTAAATTAGCAATCATTAATATTGTGGGTTGTGACAGAACACGGTTGGTACAAAAAAATGCACGTTACTATGTTTTTATATTGCTAAGCACGTAGGATTAGAGCATGTAAAACAAATGATGTAGACAAAGTTGATAGATGAAATTATGGCATTTTGTTAAGCTGTATGGGATTAAAATAATGAAGTAAAAATGCATTTCAATTATATTGGAAATCTATATCAGATGCAAAATAACACTTGGTCATACCATTAAGAATATTAACGGCCTTGCCGAATCTTAAAAATCTCTTTACCTTAAATCCCTCTATAAGTAACGTCACCCTGTCTTACTACATCGTGACGCCCGTTGGATATATGCATAAACATGTAAACGGAATCGCATATTATTTAGAAACATAATTGAGAGAGAACAGCATAAAAATAAAAGATATGGCTTGACTCCAAATATAAATAATGAAATACTGATTAAAAAAATGATGCAAATGTCATCCAATATTTTCAAAATGCTTGGAAAACCTTAAAAACTACATGATAGAAGTAGAGAAAATGTGTGTTTTGGATCTTATCGGGGCTATGGTGTGCTTAAAAACATCCCAAAAAATTGTTATTTGACAAAATCCCTCTGAATGTATGTCTAGATCTAGTGGTGTTGGTTCTTGGAAATGCTCTTATTCCATGATATCATAAAAGAACTATCAACAAACATGAGAAGTGATATGATTTGTCTAGAAACTAAAACTACGAAACAATATCTCATAATACAATAACGAAACTCAAGTTGGATAAGGGAAATTAAAAATTATTGTTTCTTCAAAAATATTGTACAAGTACATAAAAGCTCTCTCTTTGATCTTGTTTCACTCAAATTCACTAGTGCTCATTAAATTTGAGAGAATAAATTAGAAAAAAATATCCCTAAAAAGATCTCATGATAAGTGTCATCTCTAAAACAATACTTATCTACAATATATTTGTGATAAAAATTATAAATTGAAACATTTTATGTTGAGAGTGTAACAAGTGTTATACTAAAAACAAATGTACATTTTTTTGCACAAACTATTAACTATTAAATAACAAATAACTTAGAACTATTAATTTCTAATACTGTAATAAAATAATCTTCCATTTTTTCAATTATTAACATTTATACATGTTAAACTAATACATTTTTCCAAACTTTTTCAATGCTTGAAGATAATCAATTATTTAGCTTCTGTGATTCATATAGTACCTATTACGAGAGGTAAAATCAGGTAACATATAAATATAACACAGTCCTACATTTAATAGAATATAAGCATTCCTCACGTATAATATTTAGGTCGATGTAATATTATAATAATCTGCAACTCAAAGGGGTAAAATTTTTTTAAAGCAAGCCCGAGAACGGGAAAATTACAACATCATATCCTGCTCAAGAAGTTGAGCTAGGGTAGGGGATAACCCGGCCGAAAGCATATACTGATCGTAAATAGCCCAATTCGGCCCATGTTTTGTAGCTCATTTTGCAAGACGGTCAGCCACACTATTCTACTCACAGGGAATGTGCTTAAAAGAAATCCACTCAAAGGTCAAGCTTATCTGTCGAATCTGCTTGATAACTGTAGTCAGCTTCCAATCCACATTCTCAAAATTGCAATTATTTATAAAGTTAACAACCACTTGCGAGTTCGACTCACAAATAATTGGAAGCCACCCCTACTGGCAGCAAGTTTACATCACCTCCAGGATGGCCAAAGCATCCATAAAATTGTTGGTATGATAGCCTTTGTAAACTGAAAAAAAAATGGATAGAGCCAGAACTGTCTCTACCAATGGCACCAATCCTAGCATCACCAAGATTTCCTCTAGCAGAGCCATCAACATTAACCTTCACGACTCCCTCCTCAGGCAACGTCCATCTGCCCAGCCGGATGATTGGGCACATCCTTTGTCTACTACAAGTCATGGGGTGGGTTTGAAAATAGGAGGACACTCCCAAAAGTGTGCCTAGGGAAAGCTGAGCTAACACTAAGGTGTCATTCGGATCCAGGACATCACCACTTCCCCCCTTAACTTGGAGAGTTTCCTAGAGGGCGACGAGGACTTTCAGCCAAAGCTCCCTAATATTTGACTGGCTATCTTTAAAAATTCTTCTATTTCTTTCAATCCAAAGGTGCCAGAGAATAAAGGTGGGGCCAACAATCCACGCATTTTGCAAAATAGATGCCTTGCTAGGAGGCCTATCCAAGCGTTGCCAAAACTCAACCAAAGACACAACGTGCCAGCACGGGTGCCCCCAGGCTTCCCACCATAGATGCCATAAACTCCTGGCAAAAGAACATTGAAAAAAGAGGTGCTCCCCTATCTCTTCACTACCACAGTAGAACAAACATATTGAGGGACCTTGAAAACCTCTTTTGGAGAGATTATCCCAAGTAAGGAAACATCTATAAGTAAGAGTCCATAAGACGAAGTTGCATTTCGGCCAAGCTGCCGAATTCCAAATTTTCTTACCCCACAGAAATTCAGCTTCTCCAAAATGTTTCTTAGTCAGCTCCTAGTATCCGAAAGAGACTAAATACTAACCACTGGGATCTCCTCCCCAAGCTAGAATATCACTCTCCCTCAAGGAGCTACATCCCTAGGTAGTAAGAAGCTGGGCTAATTCCTGTCGATCTTCAACGGTCCCTCCCAACTGCTAGTCAGATGCATTTTTCCATTTATAAGCAATAAAAGTCCCCAAATGATAAGATTCCTTATACTGCTCCACAATATTCCACCCTGCATTTCAGAAAGCGTCACATAGGTCCTGCAAGTGAGGATGAGATAATATGAGGGGGGAGCTCCATTCCAAGAATCATCCCAAAATAATGTCTCTGCCCCACTGTTACAGATCCAAAAGAGGCTAGACTTCACTAAGGAAGCTCCAAGTTTGAGGGTGTTCCACACCATAGAGCCTTTTCCCTCAAAGGGGAACCTAGGAATATCCATCGGGCTAGCGCCAAGAAAATAATTTAGTGACAGGATACATGCCCACAGCTGGGATTGGTTGGTGCACCACTGCCAGTACAACTTCATCACAAGAGCTTGGCTAGATAGGATAGAAAATCTAAGACCAAGACCCCCTCCCTTTTAGGCCTACACACTGTGCTCCAATTAATCAAGCTCTATTTTGAGTTCCAAAGATTGCCACTCCAAAGAAATTGCTGAGAGAGAGCATCATATTTACAAAGAAAATACATCAGGGTAGCTTGGACCATGCTACGGTAAATGGGCAACGCTTGAATAACTGACTAGAGAAGAGTCACTCATCCTGTCGTCATGAGCCACTGATGGGTCCAATGATTGACTCTCTGCCTCAATTTATCCAAAATGTTTTGCCAAAAAAGCTTGGGCTGCCTACCAACCACAATGGGAACCCCCAAATAAGTCACCAGAAGAGGCTGCGATTGGAATCTAAGGACAACATCAATCCTATGCTGAATAGAATCTGGTGTATTAAAGAAAAAAATGGAGGATTTATGCTCATTTAATTTCTTCCCAGAAGCCAATAAATAGGTGTCCAAAACATTCTAGAAAGCTTACGCCTCCCTAATCTAGGCTTTCCCTGCCAGAATGGTGTCGTCCACAAATTGGAGATGGGTCAATTTGGCAATCCCATTGCCCCACTGCCATCCATGAATCAGGTTCTATGATGCCCAAGATTTTATGAGCCAGCCCAGGCCCTCAGCTAAGATAATAAATAGATAAGGAGATAAAGGATCCCCTTGGTGAAGACTTCTAGAGGCCCCAAACAATCTAGAAGGCACCCCGTTAATGAGGACTAAGTAAGACGACGTGGTGACACAATTTAGCACCCAACAAACCCAGTCCTGGCTAAATCCAAAAGCTAAAAAAATTTATGCATGAATCGCCAATCAACCTTGTCATATGCCTTAGCCATATCGAGCTTAATAAACTTAGATCTCTCCTTAGAGTTCCTCATAGAATGGATTGTTTCTAAAGCAATCACCACTCCATCTAGAATCTGCTTCCTAACAACAAAGCCCCCTATTCCTCTGAGATGATCCTAGGGAGCCAAACTTTGAGCCTCTCTACAATGAGCTTGGTGATTATATTGTAAACCATATTGTAGAGTGCAATAGGTTAGAAGTGATCCCTAATTAGCCTATTCTTTCTTCAGGATTATCACTAGGAAGGTTGAATTAAGTGCTCTGAGCATCTCTTTCCTATGGTAGGACTCCTATACAACTTCCACTAAATCTTGACTAATTATATCCTAGAATTCTTGAAAAAATTCAACTGGGAAACCATCCGGTCTAGGCACCTTACCTCTGTTCATAGTAAATACAACTTTTTCCACTTCCAATTTAGCAATCAGTTTCAAGAGGGCGTCATTCATTTTTGGCGTGATAAAAGGAGGCATGCATGATAAAACCGTGTCTTCCTCCAATTTAACAATAGGTGCCGTGCCAGATAAAATTTTGGAGTAAAATTGGACAGCCTCCTCTGAGATGGTAGGAGAGGATGAAATCCTAGTTCCATCTGAGATCACAAGAGATGCTATATAATTCCTGTTGTGCCTCACCTGAATTGACTTGTGAAAGAATGTAGTGTTCCTATCACCTTCTTGGAGCCAGTCAACCTAGGCTTTCTGCTTCCAAAATATTTCTTCCCAAAGTTCCCACTCATTAAGTTCATTTAAGGCCATAAATTCTGCCCTACAAAGATCATCAAACAAGCCAAATTTGAGAATCTGTTTGGTAGTGATGTCCAACCTATCTTGTGCTCTCTTCTTCATAGTATAGAGATTACCAAAATTGGTCCTGTTCCACACCTATAACTTTATTTTGACATATTGAAGCTTCTTTGCAAAGGAGAACATCGTTGTGCCATACTCAAGTCCCCCCCACCTCCACTAGTGGGACATGAGGGTATAAAGAGCAGAATTTTGAAGCCACATTAGCTAAAACTTAAAGGGAGGTTTCTTGGGCCCATCAATGAAATTGGTTGTGAGCTTAATGGGCCAATGATCAGACCCTCTCCAATCTAGAATTTCAAAGGGAATAGATAAAGTACTAGAGAGCCAAAAGCAAGAGACTAAAAATCTATCTAAGCACTTAGAGATATCATCCTTACCTGATCTTCTGTTGCTCCAGGTAAATCACCCATTGATAGGTTTAACATCAGATAGGCGCACCCGATCCATATTATGTCTAAGAAGCTCAGACAAAGGGTCTAAATGATTTAGCCCACCACTTTTCTCCTCCAGACTGAGGATATCATTAAAATCTCTACTCATGTTCCATGGCAGGTAAAGACAACAACTCTGAACATAACATAAATGTTCCCATAGCTTGAGGTGTCCATGGATATCCCTAGGTGTGTAAATATTAGTAACCAAAATCAGATCTCCTGTTTCAAGGGAGGACATGATCATGGAAAGTGCCGAGATATTAGCCATCCACTAGAGTGGCATGACCTTTGCCAGATCCCAATAGATTGCTAGACCCCCAGTGCTACCTATCATGCCTACACACTGGGACTAGCCAAAGGCCCAACATTTAGGTAAACAACTAAATGTAGCATCTACAGAAAGCTTGGTCTCCTGGATACATAAGATATCCAGAGAGTGTTTGGAGATCAACTTCTACATAGTTTTTTGTCTGAGGGTACTATGTAGCCCCCTGACATTCCATTACAATACTATCATTGATTGGATTGGGTGAAGTGTTCATCCATCATTTTAACCGCTCCTAACTCAACCAGTAAGTCCCCTGTGAGCTTGATTGTCTCCTGGTCCTTTCTGCGTCCTGATATAGAAGGTGTGGAGAAAGAGACTTTCTTGAATGGTCTCTGCATCAAGCCCAATGCCTCAGACAATCCCTTATCTTTCCTGGATACATCCCTATCTTTCACCAAGTCAGCCCAACTACAATCCTTATTCTACTGCGCTGAAAGATCTACCAAATTCCCATCCTCCACAGCATTCACACTTTCCTGGCACTACTGGATCACCATGTCTTGTGTGACATTGGGGAGGGCGCAATCCTCTTCCCTCTCTGAAGGTCCTCCTTCCTCTACAGGTGGAATGCCATCTTTTATGGCCACACTATCGAAAGATTCAAACTAGTTAAAGCTCATTTCAAGAGATCTATCTTAATTTCTGTGCTTCTGGCCATGTCCTCTCCCACAGTGATGGACTTGGGTAAATCCCTCTTTGTTAAGGCCATTAGCTTCATTTAAACCCAAAGTCATATCAGATCCATTTGAATGGGCTTTTGCATTCACAACATTTCTAGGGGGTAAATTAAAGTTCCCATATGGGTCATTTGGCCTACCTCTTTTCCTCCCTTTGGATCCATCCCTTGGAATCTCCTAGTCTGGGCACATTGCTGGTGCAGGTGGCCATAGACATGGCATATTCTACAGTGAAAAGGGATAGCTTCATAATCAATTTGTTGAACCCATGAATACACCCCCAAGCAGATTTCCATTGATTCAGGTAGGGGATTATTTAGATTAATTTCCACACAAATTCTAGCAAAGGAGATAATCTTTTTATCTAAAGATTAATCTACGATGGCAATTGGCGTTCCTAGTAAGGTAGCTATTTGACACAGGATATCCTCTCGCCAAAATTCTAGGGGAAGTCACGAGAGATAGACCCATACATAAACACGAGTAGGCAAATCCTCTACAGATTTAAACCCTTTATGCTAGGGTTTGATAAATAGACTGATATGGTCATAGAAATAGGGTCCTCCCTCAAAAATGTGGTTTCTATCAGATACAGAGGAGAAATTTACCATAAAGTAACTATTAGCAGCCAACATGATATCTATATCCCCCTCTACTTGCCAGGAGCACCTCATCCAGGCTTCCAAGGTTGACTGGGATATTTGAATACCCATAAATTTACAAATCAGGGCATGAGCTGATAAGTATTCAATGTCCACCTTGATAGTTTCTTGAGCAATCACCAGAACTAGCCTGTCTTGGCTGCATGGGAAATAGTTGTTTACCTTGGTTACTTTGGGTCGCTCACTAAAATAGAATGGCTCTCTCACTTGGAGAACCACCTTTTAACCCAGCCACGCTTCACTTGAACCCTCGCCATGGCCACTCTTCTCCTTCCCTCCACTCGCAACCATACTTTTTCCATCAATGTAATATTATAATAATCTATTGTTATTTTTTTAAGTAATTAAATTCTTGAATGATATAAGCCTTAATTAATTATATTAATGACCCCTCACTTTATATTATATAAATATTTAAATTCAACTTTAGACTGTGGATAGGTATATTGGATAATTTTATGGATATTAATTTATAGATAATGATTATGTCGAGAGGTGAAAGTTATAACGGTAATTAAGGATAGTGATGAAGTGTAATGTTTTGAGTTTGTTCATTAAATTTTTTATTACATTCATTTTATTAGCATAGAATAATTTTTTAATGTGGAACAAGGTGACCAAACAATTGTGATATTTTATATTTATGAGCTCTATACATAAATTCTCAATTAAATTAAGGTCATCTATTCTCGGTCAATATAAAAAAATTATAAATAAGGCAATGAAATAAAACCAATTGATTTAAAACATTTCAATAAATAAAATTATAAGAAATATCTAACATAAATACATCAAAATTGATACATTCAATTATTTTTGAAAATATAATTTAAAAAAATCTAAATTAATTTATTAATAATTAAATACTATGAGAATAAAGAAAAATTGTAACAACAAAATGAAGAACACCCAAAAAAATAAAATGACATAATATATATATATATATATATATATATATATATATATATATATATATATATATATATATATATATATGATTTTAAATTTAATTAGTTTACATTGATCTTTAAGATTAAATAAATGATGCAGTAAAATAGGCCAAACTTTCAGAGACCATACCGTTTCATTCATAGTTTGGTTTGAGCTCTTCTACACATCAAAACGACCGTCTTGAAAAGTTCATTACATTACTAAGCCGTAATTTCTACTTAGATATATTTTTAATTTTTTTAAGGCCAAATGAGAGCATCTGAAGGTCTGAAATTATCATTTAATGATATTTTTGGATTTCTTATTTTTAAGAATTGCATATTTTTATGACCGGATGTGAAATTTATTTGTAATTAGTCTTATTAGATAATCTTAGTGTTTCGAGTATTTAGAGAGTTTTTTAGATCTACATGCACTTGCATGTAAAACTTATCAAAAACAGTAGCCACTAAAAATAGAAGGGCTTTTTAGATTTTTTTTTTTTTTGAATTTTTGCATGTCAACTCTATTTCTGAGTTGAGGCTTGTTTATGCATGGTTTTTAATTATTTTAATTCAATCAATACAAATCAATTCTAAATTATTGTTTCAAATGTTGACCTATTGTAGGTTTAGATTTTGATACTTATTTTGGTTCATTATTTGATATTATAGCCAGTTGAATTTTGGAGGAGTAAGAAATGGTAAGAGGGTGAGGAGGTATTGTGATGATGAAATGGACTATACAAGAGTTACAGAGGCAAGTGAAATAATTAATAGAGGTTATCACCAATTAGAGAAGAAGATAAGGTGATGATGAAGCCAAAAAAGACACAGATCATGATGAAAAAATTTAGTAAGAGGAACATCAAGATCAAGCACCATCGATGGAAGAGAGAATGTTTTGGGTTTTAGAAGGAAGAAATAAAGGAATACAAGTTGATGTTATAGATTATGTAGGTAGTTTAAAATAGACAAGTTTATATATTTGATGAATAACATGGAAATATTTTTTGAGTGGAAAACTATGAGAGAAGACAAGAAGGTAAAGTTTGCACGCAAGAAATTGAAAGCTCATGTAATGATTTGGTGAGATAACTTGGAGAAAAAGAGATAAAAAAAGTTAAAGAGAAGATTAATTCATAGAAAAAGATGGAGAAATTAATTCCTATAGATTATACACAAACCATATACAGAATATTCCAAAATTTGGGCAAAGTTTCTCAATGTACAAGAGGATAAAAATAAGTTTTATAAGATTTCCATACGAGTGGAGCATGATGAAATGGAAGGGAAAATGACTGCAACATATGTAAATTGTTTTAAATTTACTATTCAAGATTAATTAATCATGCATAGAATATTTAGCATGGAGTCTTATCAATTAGTTTGAAAAGGAAAAAAATAGACAAAATTTAAGAAGAATGCCTCTTGATTCAAGAAGAGATAGATTCCCTCTAATAAGGGGATGAAATGGATTTAAAACCACCATAGTTGGGTTTAATAATAAGAGAGGTGAATCATCATGTGGTGTAGAAAGTGAAGATGAGAATACACAAGATTTTTAATACCCATAAAGAGGAAGAGATTTTTAGAGAGGATGAGGTTATGGTGGTGCTAGAGGATAGTTTCCAAATCAATGTAGATCTTATATTTTTTTATAAATGTGGAGACGAAGGGAACATGGAATTTGAGTGTCCACATTATGTTGATCAAAAAAGGAGGCAAGGGGATCACCTAAGAGTGAATCTAGTTGAGGCTAAGATAGAAGAGAGAAATTCTTATATTGCACTAACAAATGTTGGAAAGAATATCATGATGAGAAGAACAATGATTGCTCCAAGAAAGGAAAAAGTGTAGAATAAAGAATGTGGTGATGCATGGTTATGAAGAAATATTTTTTTAACAAGATGTACTTTGGGTGAAAAGGTATACAAAATAATTATAGATGGTGGTAGCTATGAAAACATGGTTTATAAAAAAATGATAGATAAACTATATTTAAAATGTGAAAAGCATCATAATCTTTTTCAGTTTTCATGATTTAAGAAAGGGAATGAGGTCACAGTAGATAATAAGTGCTTAATCAAGTTTTCTATAGAAAAAATTTATAATGAGTAGATATGTTAGGATGTTGTTATGATGGATACATGCCATGTGTTATTAAAGAGACCATGGTAATTTGACAACAAAGTAATTCATGATGGGGAAAAGAAAACACACACTTTTTGTAAAGGTGGTACAAATGTAGTTTTGTTATGTCTTAAAGAGGAAACAAAGATAGAAAACATGCTCTCTACTAAAAATTTTATCTAAGATATGAATGTAGAAGGTTTTTGTTATTTATAAGTAGTAAAGAATGAAGACACATAAATGGTGAAAATACCAATAAAAGCAATAAGTGTGTTGCAAGAATGTGTAAATGTTACTCTTGATGAGTTTATAGATGGTTTACCACTGAAGAAAGATATTTAGTATCACATTGATTTGATTTCAAGATCAACTCTGCCCAATCAAGTGGCTTATAAGATGAGTCTAATATAACATACAAAATTGAATAAACATGCTACTAAATTTTTAATAAAGATGCTAATAAGGGAGAGTATGAGTCCATGTGCAACACTAGCATTGATGACTCCAAAAAAAGATGGAGGATGGAGAATGTGTGTAGATAATAGATAAATTAATCAAATTATAATCAGCTACGGATTTTCTATACCTCGTTTAGATGATATGATGGATGTGCATGAAAGAGCAAAATATTTTACCAAGATTGATCTAAGGAGTGGTTATTATCAAATTCAAATTCATGAAGGAGATGAGTGGAAAACTACATTCAAGACTATGGATGGCTTACATGAGTGGATGGTAATGCCATTAGGATTATGTAATACACCTAGCATGTTTATGAGGATGATGAATAAAATGATACAATAAAATATCGGTATGTTTGTAGTTATTTATTTTAATGATATTTTATGTTTTAGTAAGAGTAAATTAGAACATTTACAATATTTGAGAATAGTACTAGATTTTTTAAGAAGGAAGTTGTATGCATATAAAAAGAAATGCAAGTTTATGAAGAAGAGTTTGGTATTTTTGGGATTTAAATTTTCAGAAAATGGGGTGAGAATCGATGAAGAAAAGATAAAGGCAATTGTTGAGTGGCCTATTCCATAAATTATTACAGTGGTAAGAATTTTCCAAGGTTTATCAACTTTTTATACAAAATTTATTAACAAATTTAGTAGTATTGTGGCACCAATAACATATTGCATGAGAGGGAAGGAATTTAGATGGACTAGAGTAGCCATAGAAAGCTTTGAATTTTTGAAGAAGCAGATTACAATAAGATTAATTTTAGCATTATAAAATTTTAACAAAGTGTTTGAGGTTGATTGTGATGCTTCATTTGTCAGAATTGGCAATGCGCTAAGTCAAGAAGGAAAGACAATAAAATATTTCAGTGAGAAATTGAATAATGTAATAAAAAGGTATTATACCTATGATTTTGAATTATATATAATTGTATAAACATTAAGACATTAGAGGGATTACTTGGTGCCTAAGGAGTTTATCCTATTTACAAATCATGAGGCTTTAAAGTATTTGAATATACAAAATAAGTTTAATAATAGGCATGCAAAGTCAATATCTTTCTTGTAAGAGTATAATTTTATGTTGAAATATAAATTATGAAAACATAATTAGGTAAATGATGCATTGAGTAGGATAGTATTATTATTAACTACTATGGTGATTGCAGTATTTAGATTTGAAGCTATCAAGGAATTATATGATATTGATCTATATTTTGGCAAGGTAGTTCAGTAGTGCAAGAATATATTAAAAGGTGAGACAGATAATAATAATAATGGTGAGTATGTTGTTAAAGAAGGTTATTTATTCAAAGGGGAAAAAATATTCATCCAATTTGGGTCTCTACAAGGCAATTAGTAAGATAATTACATAATGGAGTTTTGGTCAGACATTTTCATAAGATGAATACAACGACTTTCGTGGAGGAAAGGCATTTTTGGCCAAAGATAAATAGAGAAGTGACAAGGTATATTTTTAGATGTGGGAAATATAAGTTGGCTAAAGGACATGCACAAAATACTGGACTTTACATTCCATTACTAGTTCTAATAAGACCATGGACAGATTTGAGTATGAATTTTGTGTTGGGATTACCAAACAAATATAGAAGTAATGATTGACATTTTATTGTTGTAGATGGATTTTATAATATGGTTCATTTAATTGAATATAATAAAAGGAATGATGCCACTAGAGTTATAAAATTATTTTTTAAGGATATTGTGAGATTGCATGGTGTTCTCAAAACTATTATTTCAGATATGGACATGAACTTTTTAATTCATTCATAGGGGACTT
Organism: Torreya grandis; assembly: GCA_037957365.1. Taxonomy (NCBI): domain Eukaryota; kingdom Viridiplantae; phylum Streptophyta; class Pinopsida; order Cupressales; family Taxaceae; genus Torreya; species Torreya grandis. The sequence goes on from JARHVA010005758.1 coordinate 766,398, forward strand.
TGTGGAAGAAGTTGGGTTATAAGATAAATTTTAGTGGTGCATATCACACACAAACATACTGACAAAAAAAGTTATGAATAGGATCTTAAAATTTTTTTGGATATTGGGAGAGAATCCCAAGTAATGGGGCTTGGCTTTACCACAAGATAAGTTTACATATAATAGGTCAGTGAATAGATCAACTAAAAAATCACCATTTCAAATATTTTATGGGACAAATCCCATGAGTATTTTATATTTTATAAAATTACCAATTATAAATCGAATTAATGATGATGTAGAAGCATTTGTAGAGCATATGCAACAATTATAAGGATTAAGAAGAAAGTTATAGGAAAGTAATGAGAAATATAAAGCGTCAAAAGATGTCAGAAGAATATCTAATATATTTTTAGGAGATTTGATTATGGTTTACGTGAGGAAATAAATATTTACAAAAGGTATGTACGACAAGTTGAAGTACAATAAAATTAGTCAATTCAAAATTGTGAAAAAAATTAATGACAATGCTTATGAGGTGAGTTTACCATAGAATTTTGGTATCTATCTAGTATTTAATGTTTCATATTTATATGAATTCTATGGAGAATGTGGTGAAGGTGATGAATATTAAGAAATAAATTATAGTAATATGTTCCAAAGAAGAAGGAAAAAATAGTGTAGGTTTTGGATATGAATATAGTAAGCACAAGCAAAAGAATTATAACAAGTATTTGGTCTAGTGGGAAGGATTGTAGAAAAAAGAAAACACTTGGATTATAGAATGGGATATAAAAAATATTTAAAAATAAAAATGGTAAAAGTACAATTAGGGTAACTCATAGGAGCTGAGTTGTTGCCAAGTAGAGGACAATGATGTAGTAAAAATAGGCCAAACTTTGGAGGCCATATTTTTTTAATCCGTAGCTCTATTTGACCTCTTCCACATATAAAAATGACTATATAGAAAATTTAGTTTCTTCTCTCAGCTACACTTTCCCCTTAGAGGAATTTTTAAAAAACTTCAGAGGCTAATGAAGACTGTCAAAGGGTTTAAAATTACAATTTAATGATTTTTTTTTGGATTGTTTATTTTAAAAAATTGTATATTTTCTAACCGGATGTGAAATTCAATTAAAATTAATTATATATGATAAATTTAATATTTATATTATTTTAGGATATTTTTAGAGCTGCACATGCTTGCATGCGAAACTTACTAAAAATTGAAACTATTAATAATAGAAGTTTTTTTTATAGGTTTCATTTTTTAGAAAAATATTTGCATGTAAATTATATCTCTAATTAGAGGCTTATTTATGAATGGTTTGTAGTTATTTTAATTTAATAAATACAAATTAATTCTAAGTTATTGTTTTAGATGTTAGCCTATTATAATTTTTGGTCTTGATAGTAATTTTGGTTTATTAATAAAGTATAGATAATAGATTTTATTTGTAAAATCTTTTGAGTTAAATATAATTTTCATAATTAATTTTTTTGTCCCTAACTTTTAATATCCTCATAATTATCCAAAAGCATATTTTCATAATATTTTCACTCTTCTCACTCACTGTGTCCCAACAATCACATTGCTCATCCAATTTATACTACCTTAGCAATATTTTGACTCTTTGAAAACTTAAAATGCCTTTAGAATCATTATATTTATCCTGACAATCTTTTAAATCTTCTAATTTAAACTTATTTCAAAAATAATGGATTCATTATAAAATCCAAATAAATCTTACCATTTAAAATGATTTCATAAAAATTATATTCATTTAAATACTAGTTAAAGTGTCTTATCAATATTTAAAGTATTTTCAGATAATATACTACAAAAAGAATAAAAATAAATTATTATCATAGTTTATTTTAAAAATCAATAAAAGTTAAATTATAAAAAAATTATTATTCTAATAATAATAAAAAATTATTTATTATTTTAATTATAATAAATAATTTAATATTTAATAATTTATATTGTCATGACAACCAAGAATTTATATTGGGATGCCATATATATTTATAAAATAAATATACACCTATTTTTAGTTACAAAACAATTTGGGTTCTCATTGAAAAGAAGAATTTGTATTAGGTCATCGGATTCTCCTATACATTTATAAAATAATTCTATACCCAATTTTATAAAAAATAAATTAATATTACCTTTATATTTAATATTTATAATAGTTATAGAGCTTATTTGATTTGTAGCACCATATAATTTTCAAAGTAGTCATAGAGTAATCTATTTGTAGCACTATATGATTTTTGAAACTACTATAATATTTACAGCTCAATGACTTCACAAAATGAAATCAATAAGTATATATTTCTAATAGATTTTTGATGGATGATATGGAATTCAACATCAACTTAGAAATTTACCAATTTAAGAGTAATCTTAAAAAATGCAAGGCCTTACTGACACATCTTAAAGTTCATGGTAAAGGACACGTCTCAGTGTTTTTTGAATATGAAAGATTCATGTTTGCAAGAACTTAAAATATATAAATTTTTGCTTCACACTACTACCATATACAATTGGAAAGCAGTTTATTTTTCTAATGTTAAGTCATGAAAGTAGATGCGAGTAAGTAATGACATTTATTTTCACTTCTTAATTGCAACAAAATGTCAATTAGGGATTGAATGTTTCATGTCAGTTAATATACTCTTTTATATTTTAATGGTCATTATTTAGGTATTTCTAACATTTATGATTTGAATGATGTTCTTGAAAGGATTTTTTTTGGCCAATGTATTCTTAACACATTTTAAAATTTAAATTGGAGTTTTTATAGAAAATTTAAATTTGGTTGAACATAGGGAAGAAGAAGAGGCAATATTTCTTATGTGGTGGTACAATAAGATAATAGAGCCACAATTATACATGCATAATAAAATTGGTTTGTTCTATACCAATCACTACTATTGGTTTTTCATCACTTATTTGTGGTTCACCTAATCCATTTTCAAACAAGGTGGTGAAAATACATGATAAAGCATGATTTCCATCTTAGAAACTATTTACTTCTACCAATAATTTTAACTACCATATTAGTTTTACCCCAAGAGTTATTTTTTAAAACCAACTCCCCAACAAATATGAAGTTGAGTGCCTACTTCAATAAGTCAAGACAAATAAATTTAAAATTGATCTCATTGTAACCCATTTAAAACATAGTTGGAATAGGAATCACATAACTCAAATTCATAATGTAAACCCTCAAAATCCTAGTGGTTTTAGTTGAACATAGTGGTGGGAAGCTAACATTTACAGATCTATTTATATTTACACATATATGAAAAAACACTCCACAAAGCCCATGATGCCTTCTATCATGAGTACCTCATAGTTTCATATAAATTTGAATTATTTCCATTTAATGATGATTTATTAAAGGATAATTCTAAGTGAAACACAAAATCAAAGTGTAAGATCATCATCATGGTTGTGCCACTCAAATTAGAGATGGCATGTAGTAGTTGAAGACATGAGATAGTGATTCTATTAAATTTTGTTCCCTCTTCTATTCCAATCTAAATAGATTGAGGAAAGGTGATAAAATATAATAACACAAGGCTCATTATTCAATAGAATATTTTACAATATTTATTTTTTCATTACGATGAAGTTTTTAATATTCAATGTTCCAAACCATCTTAAGAAGATAATCTTATGAAATGTCTACAACTTATTTCTTCAAAACTCATTGAATACAAACAAGCAATTTATGATTGGCTTATCTCTTTTGATTAACTAAAGAAGTTGCCAAAAATAAGGAAATAAACAAAGCACAAATAATGATAAGATTTCGTTATAAATTTTATCAATTTATTCAGGATACCATTTTTTGGTGTTTTAAAAATGTTTGTCTTAAAGTTATTTATACCTATTCCATTGGAAAAATCATCATTCAAGCTAACATTAAGTTAATACCCAAGGTTTGTTACCTAAATCTCATTAGTTAAAATAAAGGAAAATCACACTTTTGATTGTATCTTAAGATAAATTTTAAAGTGTTAGTGTTATATATTCGTTATCTCTCATTGTATATTCTAAGCAAACTATATCTATTCATAATTGATACAACATAAAATTTATTATTTTTTTCTAGGAAGTGACGGAATTGAGTCTAACTTGAAAAAAGAAGTATATGTTGATACAATTTTATTTTAATAAATTTCTTAAAAATATTTAATGGCCCTTTATCCTTGCCATGTTTTAAACTTTGGATTTTAGGTCAAGGTTTGTGAAAATAGTAAAATTGATATTTTAGAATGTTGGTGATTGTATCACCATTAAAAGAGTCCAATATGAAAATTTTGGCTTGTTCAAATTTACTTTTCAAGGATTTTCATTTGCTTCACTCATGTATATTTTGTATAGTGAATGATTAAGTTATATCATAGCTAAGTACACCTCTAGAGGTTTTGTTAAAGTCACTAACCTTCCCATGTCTCACAATCAGGTGGTTAAGGTCCACATTGTAAATGATTCATCCTCACCATGGTTGAGGAACATACATCCATCACAAAAAATATGAATTTCATAAATATTTTTCATATGGATTCTTGTTTTTCTATTGAATAGAAGGAAAAATGCTATATCTAACATAATATCCATTACATGAGTGGTAAAAAAAGTATAAATGGTACTAGATTCACTTTGGTGAATAATTCATAATCACGGGAATTTACATTGACTTCTAGGTATTTATTTTTTATATCTATATTTATGTGGTCTAAAGAGTGGAGAATAAGATTATGTTTTGGGATGCCAACGTCTTTCCCTAATAGTAAAGTTTCATAATTTTTTAATAATATTTTTAAGTTATATACCTATATTACTCTTTCTATTAGGATCCTTCTAAGGAACTCTATGAAAAACTTAAAATATTTATTAGATATTTAATTTTGGATAAAATTGAGGAATTTAATGTATTTCATAGGGTAGAATGAGATATTTTTTGTAGACCTAAAAAGATGTGATGGTTTCAATTTATGGGTGTCAAAATCTAAGGCACTTTGCCTTGTAATAGATGGAAATTTTTTCCACATAAGGAGATAAGTCTTGGAAAATTCCACTTAGATATTGTGTTACTCAAGGTATCCCTCCAGGAATGAAACCATAAAATGGTCTTAAACTTTAGAATGTTTTTATCACCATGTCCTAATGAAGTTTTTTGGTTTCCTTATTACTCAGAGCATTTAGAAATCTTGGGAAATACTTAAACCTCACTTAAGAGGGGATGAGAATACCTTCAAATCTAGAATTTATTTGAATGCACATTATTTACGGTGGAATCTACCTATTTATTACTATACTATCCTGCTTGCCTTGGACCTTTTGGTTAAAATGAAAATTCTATTTAGGAAGGGCATCAATAAAATATCATGTGTTGTTTTGTAAATGTTTAAGAAATAATATTCCATGGCCTAACCTTCATGATAAGTTACAATTAAAGAGTATTGACAATGTGTTAATTATGAAGGCATGAAATGACATTTTAAATGAGCAAATTCATAAGATTCTTGTATAAACACCCACCAGATGGTGGACATACTTGAAGTCACCTATTGATACCCCGTTAACCTAGGTTGGATATCAATTTATTTCTCCATAACACATTGAAGTTGAGTCTTTGAATGCTCATTATGAATTCAAATCTTCGAAGCAAGTGTGGATACATATATATTAGACAATACGGAATGCCACTATCAAACCCAATAAAAATCACTTCCTTATGTGCATGATTCACTAAGGTGTTCATATTGGAAAGTATGTGGTTCTTTTAGTTGTGGCTCACCCTATGTTCCTAGTTTTCTAACTGTCATAATCTCTCTTACACAACTTTTGGTTTTACAAGAATGTTCAATCTACATGAAGATGGATTCATTCCCTATTTTAACAATTTAGTTCAGATTTATTTCTATTAGAAAATGATTTTTAAGGGTACTCAACCGTCATACCTATATAGTATCTCAAATTTGGCACATTTTTTATTATAAAATCCATTTTCATTCAGGAAAATAGAGGAACAATGAAATTCAATCATACTAGTATGGGGGATATTTTACAGTTACTAATAAGGTTCAAGTTATATCATATGTGGTGTTTCACATTGAATTCTAAGATGAGAAAGTCCAGGTAAAGCTTGAGCATCTATAGACCTTACTATGCTAGTAGATGAGTTTAGGGTAATCAAGAACCAAATGGAGGTTTTAAAGTGCCATTTTTTTCTTTTTAAAATAATAAAACCTAAACTTGAATAGAATTTTAGAGTCATTTAGATAGAATTATATGATAATATAACAAGATGAGTTGTATAATTTTTGATATAAGTTATAAATATATAAAATTATAAATACATATATTATAAACATTAATAAAATTGATGCATTATTGACAATGAAATGGTAATGTTTTGTGAAAAAATAACTATTTACCACATGTACATGTATACACATGTTTTTGAAAGACAAAAGCTTTTTTTTTTCTTAATTAAATGATACACAAGGATAGATAAAATGTTTAAGATTGTTGATAATATTTTTATATTAACATACTTATTTAAATTAATTTTACAAATATATAAATTTATAAAAATAAACTTGCAAGTGTATGGAGACAATGCTTTTGACCTTAACTTCATAACAATAATTATTAAAAAAACAATAAGTAATGTTAGGTCAATTTTATGGATGTAAATATTATAAAATTTTAATGAATCATTAAAAAAAATTAATCTATTTATAATGATGTGTATATGTATGAAAAATAATAAATTATGTTATACAAAATTAAAAAATAATTGAATATAATATTTTAATAATAAAATAATTATATGTTCAAAAACTACATTCTCCCCTATACACACCCATTAAAAACATAAAAAATTAAAAATAAAACTACCTATTGAAATATTAACAGTGATTAATTTTGAAGATTTTTCTACTCGCAATGAAATATTGAAATCTTCAAACTACTTTAAAAAAATATTAGGGACTCGAAAATTTTGTTCATCCCAATTGAATATATGTGTTTGTGAAAGCTGTAAACATAATATTGGTACAAAGAAAATTGGGTACACACAATTACCTTATAATAAATAAATCGAAATTAATATTAATATAACGTGTGATGATGCAAAGTGTCAGAATATATAAAAAAAAATGTGAATGAGTTTAGACCATAAAATATGAGGTTAACATTAAAGTTGTCATTCTTCCATGATTTTTAATGCTTATTCTGATTGCGACCTTCTTAACATTAACTGATATATAATCTTAACTAAGTTTCCTCTAATACATATATTTTATGATATATGAAGTTTTAATTCGTGTACAAAATCGAGAGATATAGGACTGGTAGGATATCCAAGCTCTTAAAAGATTATTCCATAATAAAAATTCAAAGATTTGACGTAGAGTCGATAATCATAAAAATAGGGCTCTGCTATGAAATATCTTGTTCTTCCAGTCCTAATTTTCTGCTCAAACGGTTTATATCTTTGTCTCTGTCTCTCTAAAATATCGTTAATAACTTCATGAACTTTCCCACTAATAATGATACAACGTTTTGTAATTGACTAGTAAAAACAAAATTATTTTTTGAAACATATATTTTTTCAGTACCAATGACTATTTACTTAGATAAGTAGAATACAACATTGTTTCCGAGTGGTTGATTGGAGCATTTTTTTCCAACTGGTACGAATATTTTTAGGGATGTCATTGTTTATGTAATCTAAAAATGTGTTGTGTTTAAAATCCGTATCACTTACGCACCCCATGCATACGATTACAAAAACTAAATGACACAATTAAAAAAATATATAAAACAATATAAAAACATATGACATCATCTCATACATAAATTATTCAAAGTATGTAAATGGCAATGGATTAGATATAATTACAAGTATTCCACGAGTCACATCAAATTGAATACATTTCCTCTTCCACTCTCACCACGGTAAATTTTGGTGGCTCATATAGAAATGAGTTTATGTTTTTCTGGTGAATTTCTAACTATGTGTTTTAAATGTTAGATGAAAGTTAACATATGATGTTTATGTATGCAAGGAAATTGTTGTGTAAAACATAATTTGTTATAGAAGGTATGTTGATGTATGAAATAAACGAAAAACTCATAGATGGATGGTAGTAGTTTTCTTAGATGACAAGGTTTTGTTGTTGAATGATAGGAGTGTCATTGCACGACAAACACAAAATGTAATGATAAGTCTACTATCATTTGATAGCTATGTTATTGCTCAACATTATTGCTATCATTCGATAGTATCGCTATTGTTCAATAGTATCATTGTCGACAAAATTCTTGTCACTCAACCACATTGTTGTCTTTTGACAACATTTAGATCGAAAACATTGTTGTCACTTAAAGACATAGGTGTTGAGAAAGACAACATAAATATTATATGACACCATAGCTGTCCTATGATAACTGCACTATCGAATGATAGTTACACTATCAAATGACATCTCTGTTGTTTGATGGGTTGTAATATTTTGGGTATGTGACAAATATGCTAGTGAATAACACAAATTCCTTTGGAATGTAACTATGTAGATATGCTTCAAAAATG